>OY856187.1:177437719-177565219 GCA_963693315.1 Diogma glabrata
TAATCGAAACAAAATGAAACCAACATTTCAAAAACTCAATTAGCTTTGTCTGAGTCTTGCGCTAGTTACAGTTAACTTCAACACTTATCATGGATGTCTCAACTGCCATGTCATTGGGAGAGTGTGATAATGGACAAACACAATATGAGTTTTCCACGAACTTATATGCCTAAGCGAACTGATTATTCCTTTCGCTAGCAACTAGACAAACATCATCACAAATTCAATTCACCCTTCTCTGCCTTCCTATTAATATGGTAGATGATGTTATCGTGTGTGATGCAGCATATTGGTGTTATGAAAAAAATTTTACTTTGTTTACTGGTCATGAAAAGAAAATGGGGTTTCATTCACGATGAGATCATAGACGCATTAAGGAAGTATCACCATATTTAATAAAATGCATTTTGCCATTGGGTAACCGTAACCGTTCAGTTACACACTTGAGGGCAATTATAGCAAATTGCAGCAAATGTATGTTTGCCCTACAAAACGAAATTTGTTTTCATTCCATTGCTTCACACTTTATAAATCATACTATTTAAATATCCTCTATTCAATAACGCATACCATTGTAATTGTAAAAAATAAAAAACAATGTTTATTAATTTATTGATTTCCAACAAATGAAAATATATTTTCTTGACAAATTCATATTATGAGTTCATTGGTTAAGTTTGTCTCATGACTAGCAAGCAGACTTGCATTCTGATTTTTAAGATCTCTGTCTAAATAAATGATGATTGATGATCATACGTATGAATTTCATGTAATAAATAACAACTACGTTTTATCCTCTTTTTCACATTTTCTTTCACACAAAGCAAAACTACTTACCACAAAACTAAAAAGGCCACCTTAACGAAAACTTTCTTACCATAAAGCAAACCGTAAAATGCTTAACATATAACAATTTTGGGAGGACAACGATAGGCCTTTAGACAAAGCATTATAGTTATTAAGGGCAATGGATATTACTTATTTGCTAAAATTTTATTAATGGTAAGTAGTTCTCAGAAATGATATTCGCATCGATCCAGAATGAAAATAAACAATATGTATAACTGAGAGAGAAACCAAAAAATCGTTTAAGAACAATATAACTCACACTCAAAACTATTTATACTTGCACGGTTGCTTACCACATAGTTAAAAATATATCTAGAACGCTTAGTGTGTAGATATATTGCTATACGCATACTAAAGTTTCCGACGCATAAAGCAATTTAATTGGAAAAGTAAATTAGTATTATTCGAATCCAAGCTGTTTTATGTAAATTGGTATCGGCAAAGAATTGAGAGCAAATTTTGCAATATAAGAAGCACATTTGTTATTGAAACGAAAAGTGCATTTGTTTTTCTTATTTTACTAATGAGCAGGATATTTTGGCTGTATTTATACTTAAATTCGCAAAAACAATTAAAATGAATTGTGTGAAGATGTTTTGTTATATCAAATAAAGAAGCCATGTTTTATTTAATTTTTACAATATGCTCGCAATACAATATAGCTATTTATGTACCTAGGGCGTTATGTAGGTTATTGCGCCGGAAAGCGACGTAATCTAGCCCGAGGGCCTCTGGCCCGAGGGATGGATGTCGCTTGATGGGCGTAATACCCAGTAACGCCAGTGGTGCATACAAGATTTTATGCTTCACTTAATAAGCTAAAAACTAAGAAAGAATTTAATTTGTTAGTCTATATTGATATGCAAAAAAATACAACTGTATCATAGTATGCCAAGAAAATAACTATTTTGAAGTTTAAAATAAATATTTGTTGTTTGTACGTTGCTATGCAAACAAATTCTCCTAAATTTTGTAGCGTATGACAAAAACATTGTATGACGTTTAAAATAATTTGATAGTTTTGGAAAACTTTATGAACATTTAACAACTAAAATGTTGCTAAACATTTTTAAACAAATGTAAAAATCTTTTACTAGCTTAAATTGAATAAGAACTATTTACGTTTTGTAGACAAAACTACGGTAAAAATAATTTTATTTAGTTTTTTAGCGTCTTAATAGTGGGCGTTATGAATTCATAATGCCCTCTCATAACGCCCCAGTTTTTATGAATGTGTTTATATATCGCGTATCCAAGACATTATAACAACTTTATATCATTGTGAAGCATAAAATTATTAATGTTGCATACAACACTCTTTTTCAGTGATAACATCTGTAAAAGTATCAAACATATATTTCTGGTTCATTATTTACGAAAATGTGGTACTTTCGGGCACATTTTTTTGAAAAATGGTAAAAATGGGTTGAAAAATATTATTTCATTTTTCTTTAAATATTAAATATTTTTAGGGCCTATCACGATTTTGGAGGTATCTTCGAAAATCACTCGAAATATTTGATTTCCCATATAATTTTACTTTGAAATTGGCTGTGAAATTTATATTTTCCATGCGATATTTTTTAAAACATAATACTGTCACTTATTTGTTGGTCAATACAAAAATTTTTTTTATAAAATCTAAGAAATACTACACACAATTATGCATTTCAATGTTAATTTGGCAAATAATTTATAATAAATTGTTGCCACCACAATCATTTCTAAAATAAAAGTTGTTTAGTTATTTCTGCCCTAAGAGCTATTCAAAATCCGTTTTCCTTAAAATAACCATTCTGATTTTAGAACAGTGAATTAGCCATTAAAACCGATTAGATGCTTTAAAAGTATGTTTCCTTTTTTAACTATTTCACTTGTTATACAGTCATATTGTGACTATTACAAGTTTGTTGTTTTAGACGCAATATTATTAAACACATCAAATTGATGTCTCAAAAGCAATTTTTCTTTGACAAGAAAATTGCTGTTGCATCTTGCTAAAACGTAATGGCAACCAAAATACAATCCCCATTTTACCTATAATTATGTTGATAAAACATAATCTAAACGTTTTTCCCTTTTTTTAAGGAAGTTATTGTAGCTAAATAGCTGCAAATTTTTACTGCAACAACGTATCGGCAGCTTCAAATTGTTACTTGGGTATATATATATATATATATATATATATATATATATATATATATATATATATATATATATATATATATATATATATATTTATATATATATATATATATATATATATATATATATATATATATATATATATATATATATATATATATATATATATATATATATATATATATATCAGCGAGCGTATAATATTAGCACTTGCCTAATTTTTGTTTTATTATAAATATCGTCACTATGCAGTGATCAGATGAAATCAGATCCATCATGCCTCAAACATATTATTTTCCCCGTTTACTCGCTTTGTGCAAACAGCCAAACTGTCGAGATCACTCACTGCCATAGTGACGAAATGTAAAAAATCTTATTTGTCTTTTGGTTTTGCCAGACATTAACATACGGCCAAGCACTGGCCCATTAATGGTTAACAGTACTTGGCTATTGTTATTGGGCCAATACTAGAACCATTCATCGGCCGATCTATGGTTTACAGAAAATAGCCAGTATATTGTTAACTTTGAATGGTCAAGCACTGGCCCATGAATGGTAAATATTACTTGGCTATTGTTATCGTGCCATTAATGAAACCATGAACTGGCCGATCTACCGTTTATAGAAAATTGCCAGTGCAGTTACTTTGAATGGTCACTCAATGGCGCGTTAATTGTTAACATTAATTGGCTATTGTTATTGAACCAGTACTGTAGCCGTGAATTTGCCGATCTATGCCATTTTTTTTTAAATTTCACTAGAGTATTATCCCTTTTAGAAATACAGAGTTTGAAAAATTTCACATATAGTTTAGTTATCGCCTTGTCGCTTGAAAGACTATGATAATATAGAAAAGGTTGGTATATGTTTTAATTTATTTTCATTTCTATTTTATTTTAATTATTTTGTAAATAATTTATTTAAATTTATGTATGATAATATTATTTTATACTTTTTTAATGGCGGAGTACTGGCAGTCATGTTTGCCATTACTCAGTCATTCTTGTAACTGAACCAGTTGTATGGGGAGTTTTGAATTTTTTCCGTCATTTTTATTTTATTTTAAATTAGTTTGTATTTAATTTATTTAAATTTACATATGATAATAATGATTATATTTTTTTTAACGGCCCAGTCATGGTTGCCACCCAGCTAGCACAATAGGTGGATTTTAGCTTAAATATAGTTTGATATTATCTGTACAAAATTTTAGTGAACATTCTCATTTAACCTAAATTTATGTATAATAAAAGGTAAAATTTAACCTAAGTGTCGTACTTTTTCCATAAAAATATTGGTTAAATTTTCATATAATTTTTATGTAATATGCTGGCTAATATGTGATTAAGTTTAACTATAATTTAACCAAATTTTAAGTTAAATAAGTGCAAATGTTATGTTATAGTTTAGCTAATTATTAGTTAAATTTAACTTGTTTGTTACACATGCAAACCACAAAATGTATGCTCAGAATTTCTGCCCTAATGATCACATAAACTTACTTTATAGTATACTACAAACTATTATTATATTTTCAATAATTAATGTTTTTTATCGAATACCGAAAAGAAAATTGAAAATTAAAGTATTCAGTTTATAAAAAAATAAATATTTAATTGTATTTTTTAGGGTTGTTCTCATTATTTTTTCCTGTTTTTGTTTTATGTATAAACAATATCGAATCTTTCTTTATACATGAACATTTAAATCCATTCAAAACTACGCTCCAAAGTATTTATAAAAATGTTTATTTGAAGTCGGTTTAGAAATTGTCATAAAAACCTATTTTGTCCTTAAATGCATTAGTTTGGGAGATAGATAATATCGTATCCATAATTCCTAGCCATAAAATTATTTACCTGTTATTTAAGTTAAATTTTGTCAGGTGTTTCATGAAATAACTTAAATTTATCCTAAATTTTTTCACGTATTTTATTTAATACATGTAAATTATCTAGCTATTAAGTGGAAAATTGATCATATAATTCTTATCTAGAATACATTTAATAGCTACAATATCTGAATTTGGCAGAGTAAATTCATGTATATTTCATGTAACAGCTGAATACAAAACTAAGCAAGTGCAAATTATATGTAATTTTACTGTACCAAAGTCAGATATTGTGGTTATTACATGTTTTTTTCATGAGAATTACATGTAATTGAACCATCCATTTTTCTTTAACCATACTTTATTATCGGGCTGTCATTCTACCATAAAAAAAGCTAAAAAATAATATTATAAGAAACAAATTTTTTCAAAAATGCTTGAAAAAGCACCTTATTCTTGTTTCCTAAGTTTTATTATTTTTACTATATGTATACGCATTTCGAAAGCTAAATTGTAAAGTAAGATACATTTCATATTTCCATTATATACCGGTGGTTTAATAAAAACCCATTTTAAAAAATTAATAATCTAACTACAGAAAAATATAAAATATAAAACAAAATGAATAAATCTAATAAAACAATCAAAACCATTAGAGAAAATTACAAAAAATAAAAATGAATTTGACAAAAGAAGTAAACCGAAATAATAACAGTTTTATGATGTGTCCGTGGTGTGTAAGCTTCGAAATGTAAGCTATAAACCAAAAATCAAAACTGAGCCAAATGAGAAACCAGGTATTTATAAAATATCCTGCAACGACTGTAAAAAATTTTATGGAAGGTCTTTCTCAACGCAAAATAGGACAACGCCAGAAAGACACCTTACAGAAATAAAATACAAAAGGGCTGAGAATTCTAGCGTTGCCGCTCATTTGCCGCTCAACAACACGTCACCATCAAATTTAGAGCTCATAAAAGAGATTAATGATCTGAAACAAATAGAAGCGTACGAATTTTTTTTCATTGAAAAAGAAAATCAATTAAACCCCGGTATCCTGATGAACAATAAAGAAGGAAACATAAAATCTAATTTATTTAACCTAATAATTAAAAGACCGCCGAACAACATATTATAATAAATAAACCACCTAAACCATATATTTATGACTGAAGGATATCTACCCATTTGGGACACACCATAAAACTGTTATTATTTAGGTTCACTTCTTTTGTCAAATTCATTTTTATTTTTTTAATTTTTTGAATTTTCTCTAATGGTTTAATTATTTTATTGTTTTATTAGATCCGTTCTTTTTGCTTTATATTAAATTAAATTTTTCAGTAGTTAGATTGTTAATTTTTTGAAATGAGGTTTTATTGAACCACCGATATGTATATAATGGAATGTATCTTACTTTAAAATTTATTTTTTATATACTTCAGGTGATGAAAGCATAGCTTTTGAAATTCGTAAATAATAAAAAATAATAAATAATAAAACAAGAATAGTAAACAAGAATAATAAATAAATATTGAATTCCTCAATAAACTGTTTTAAAAGCTCCTCTAAAGATGATTCATTTCAAACTGAGTCACGATAAATGTGATATTTTAAATTTAATATTCTTTAAAAAAAAATATAACAACGCTGTTAATGAAATCTTGTTTTGCAAAGCCCATTGCCTTAGTTCGTTCAACAGATCTATTTTAGTTTGAGCGTTATGCTCATATTCCAGGTGTTCGCGCATCAATTCCTCAGCAATATCCGCTTCTGATAATAAAAATTCAGCATTTTCACCAACTTGGGATGTACAATCATCTGGCATATCATCGTCACACTCTACATTTTCATCACAAGTAACACTAACGGGGATGGTATTTTCGATCATAGCATTTTCTGCTGGCAAATAATTTTCAAAAATGGCATTCAGTTGTTGTGGCGGTGGCCGATCCATTTCTTCATCCGTTGACACATTTGATGCATCAAACCATGCTTCGAATTCGGCCGCTCTCTTCCGCCGCATTATGTAGTATCGACCGCTTTTCTTAACTTTCTTTTTCAGGGGCATTTTTTACTATTTAAAACAACGTTAGTGAGAGAAATATATAATAAAGACTGTATCCGAGCGATTTGATCAGTATACTGCGCACTAATAATAATTGTCAACGGAAAACGAGATTTGCTATAAATCTTTATGGATACTTATAAACACATATACTAATTATATGTATTATATGAAAAAGACAGCAAAAATTTAGTTAACATTCGTTCACTAAACCAAATTAAATGCAATATTACATGTAAAACTCGACCTATTTAACTTAACAGCAGTCTGAGAATTTTTTTTAAGTTTCAATGTTCCGTAGTTATGTTAATTTTAGGCTATTTAACTTATTTCATGAAATAACTGTTGCAATGTCAGCTAAATTACCGCTAGCTAAACAACAGCTAATAAGTTAAATACATATATTAGATACACTTTTGTAACTTAAATTTTCACTTAATACATAAAATACATGTATTATCTGTATTACATGATTTTTTTTACTTAAACTTGTATACTTAATATGTTAAATTTACTTATTAACTAATTTTTTTACACCAAAAACATATTAACTATAATTTTCGACTAGAAATACATGTACACTAATTAGCTGAAACAGTCATCTATTACCTTTTTCCACATATTTAACGAAACTTTTACTTAAATTTAACCAAATCCCAAAATGGTTCACCTAAATTTCACTAAGTGTGCTGGCTGGGCAGTATTTGGTCATCATTATTGGCTCATTACTAGGCAAACTGTACAACCTTTTATGGCCCATTGCTGTTTTTTTTCTCTAGCCCATGAATGGCAAACATTTATTGTCCGAAGTTATCATCCAGTAAAATTATGTTAATGGCCCAGTCGTGGTTGCCATGCCAGGACTCGCCCATTGCTGCATTACTGGCTACCAGTAATGGACCATCACTGGACCACTTGTACAGCCTTGTATGGGATAAATGAAATGTTTGTTTTGCCCGAATCAATAGGCTCTACTCTAAAGTAAGGCACTGAATCCACAAAGGTTTTAAAAGAGAAGTCCACCAACGTCTTAGAACGCATGTTGTTGTGGGACCTAGGTCTGTTGTTGTGACACATATTGTAATCTCTATTACACAACAAAAAAAATATATATATATATATATATATATATATATATATATATATATATATATATATATATATATATATATATATATATATATATATATATATATATATATATATATATAT
Organism: Diogma glabrata; assembly: GCA_963693315.1. Taxonomy (NCBI): domain Eukaryota; kingdom Metazoa; phylum Arthropoda; class Insecta; order Diptera; family Cylindrotomidae; genus Diogma; species Diogma glabrata. The sequence goes on from OY856187.1 coordinate 177,445,825, forward strand.
ATATATATATATACATATATATATATATATATATATATATATATAAATATATATATATATATATATATATATATATATATATATATATATATATATATATATATATATATATATATATGTGTATATATATATATATATATATATATATATATATATATATATATATATGTATATACATATATATATATATATATATATATATATATATATATATATATATATATATATATATATATATATATATTTATATATATATATATATATATATATATATATATATATATATATATATATATATATATATATATATATATATATATATATATATATATATATATATATATATATATATATGTATATATGTATATTAGAGTGGTCCAAAAAATATTTTTTTGAAATTCATAATGCAGACCCCCCAATTTTTTTTCTTTTATATGCCAAATCTGACATGCGAGATTTTAGAAATTTTGAAATAAATTTAAAGGTCGCTCATAGAGGTCAAAATTTAAAAAAATTTTTTTTTTTATATCCAAATTTATAATAAAAACAAAAAGTAAGATGAGGATTAAATTTTATTCATCATTAAAGAAATGCAAATAGATCAGCAAATAATTTCAAATTGTTGCAAAATCTTAACATAAGTAAAAATATAATATACATATATATAAAATATAAGAATACAAGAGCTAAATTCAATGTGAAGAGAAAAACTATACAATAAATACATATTAATTTAGACATGCATAATTTTCAGCAATTAAAATTATAGATTAAACAATGTCGACGTAGAACATTTCATCAGAGTCTTCTTCGACGTATCCACTATCCATTATACGCTGCCTGTGATTTTCAACAACTTGGATGAGTCGTTGAATTTCCGATTCTTTCTTTGTTAAAAATTAGTTAAATGCAGACATGAGACCAGTACTACATCCTGCTATGTCATTCACAACTTTTAAAGACCTGATTGTTTTGGCTGCCCTTACATACATAGGTAAGCTATGCCAAGCATCTGGTTCACTTTCTGCAAGAACAGAAATATCTTGCCCCAGTAACTGTAAGGAAGCGCTAGATGACGGTTTTATTAAATCGTAAAGTTCACTGTTTTCAAGTGCAGCTACTTCTTAAGCGGCATAAAGTATCTCATGAACAGACCAGTCATTGCCATCCAAAACCATAGCATTCACTATTTGTTTCTTTTCAGCATTGACAACTTTGGATGAGATAAGGATAGTGGGGCCATTTCGGGTCCCAAATACCTAAGATGGTTTTGTAACTTTTTCATGGCAGCTCTGGTTACAGAAACATTTACTTTTGAAAACTGTTTGATAGCTTTGACCAAATTTAAGTCATTAATCGGTGCATCAGCAGACAGAGGATATGCAATCCAAGCTGTAACATAAACATGTGAAGCAAACAGGCTGAATTCAGTTAAAACTTTTTTTCAGATACACTCAGTTTGAATTGCTCTCTAAAAAGATATATCTTGAAGCAGCATATGACTTTAGCGATCCACCGGGCTATATGGTAGGCTTCTGGTAAAGAAAAGTGATATTGCTGCTTGTTTGGTACTTCAGATCCCATAATTATTAAGCAAAACTTGCTTATTTCTCTACAATCATTTCTATGTATATAGGAACTGTCTTCAGATAAGAACTTTCTCAAACATGACCCAACATTTTGCTTCATTTTCTGCAATAGCGGGTCACTACACCTGACTTCGTCTAATGGTTTGTAATTTATAGTTTGACCAATGCTAGACTAATGTTAGGACCACTAGTAGAGCCAAACAGAAGGGTAAATACTTCACTGATGATCAATTCATGAAAGTGATAATGACATGCGGAGTGAAGAAGATTTCTGCTAAGTAATTTCTCTAGCAGAACGCATGCTCCCTTATTAAACCCTGTGTAAAAGGCAATAATGTCAAATGACATTCCTATAACATCTTCAGTGACTTACCAGAGATTGAGTAAGTCAAAAGTGGCCTTGGCTTGACATTTCCCAGTGCAAGAGGAATTTTTGACTAAGTCGTGATATTCATGACTCATGAGCGACCTCTAAATATCAATGTATTGTTACAATATTTATGTCAGTTTATTAAAATAACAAAAGGAAAAAAATTAGAGGAACTGCAATTCCGAAATCAAAAATTTTTTTTTCTCCATATAATGTTGGACGACTCTAATGTATATATATATATATATATATATATATATATATATATATATATATATATATATATATATATATATATATATATATACATTATACATATATATATATATATATATATATATAAAAAATATATATATATATATATATATATATATATATATATATATATATATATATATATATATATATATATATATATATATATATATATATATATATATCTATATATATATATATATATATATATATATATATATATATATATATATATATATATATATATATATATATATCAGTGGCGTGCAGTGGGTTTCGATAGACGGTAAGCAGATTATATAAAAAAAACAGAACATTTTTCAATTTATCGCCACATGATAGTTCTTCCATTGTATTGATTGAATGACGTGATAAGGCTTTGGCAGATCAGTCGGCACTAATATCTGTAAAAGCTAAGAGTCTTTCAAGAACTTCTTCTGTTTTTGTTACAAATCGTCCTATTGTTGACAACTGCGACTTATAAGATATATCTGATGTTTCATCAAGAGCAATTAATAAACAATTTTTGATTTCTAAAAAATTTGAGTTTTTTAGATCAGCACCTATTGATTCCTATAAAAATGTGTCCAATTGTTGATCATATATTGATAACACTTTCAACATTATAACACTACCGAATAATATGAAAAAATTGATTGATTAATATAATATGGCTTTGCGTTTACTAACGGCATTAAAAAAATTATTGAAATTATGATAACCGCATCGTAGGTTTAAATACACCTAGGTAGGTTTAAATAAATAAATTTTTAAATAAATAACCTACCTTTAAAAATTTATTCTAGTATTTAAACCTAGTAAAATTAATACCCTTTTTTAAAAATTTATAAAAAGAAATATATAAAAAAAAATGAAACAGACTTCAGAAACAACAAAAAAGGCAGAAAAAAGTGAAAAATGTCTCAATTGTGGCTTTGGCTTTTTTTCATATTATTCGGTAGTGTTATAATGTTGAAAGTGTTATCAAAATTAAATTAAATTAATCAAAATTTATACGTATTTTTGTCTCTAAAAGGCACAATTGAGTTATTTTTCACTTTTTTGTGTTTCTTTTGTTTTTTCTGAAGTCGGTTTTATTTTTTAAAAAAGTTTATTTATTTTTTCATTTTGTGTAGTCATAAAACCAAAAGGCGGCTAAGAAAGTGTTTTTGAAGTAATAACTTAAAATCGCGGCAAGCATTCAGCGATGAAAATCTAACAAACATGGTTTTATCATATTTTTGAAAAAGGGTTTTATCATATTTTCAGTCATAGAAAGGAATTTAGGACCATTTCGGCATCTATATCAATTAAATACAACTCAAACCGTCCAAATAGATTAAGCTGTTTCAAAGAAATCGGCGAAAATACATGAAAAATATATTTTTTTTTCAATTTCCTAAACAACGACCGTTTTCCACGTAATATAAAAAATATGGGACCACCTCGGCATCTATCTTAATAGAAAACATTTAAACCATCCAAATCGAGTGAGCTGTTTTCGAGAAATCGGCGAAAATACATAAAAAAAATAGTTTTTACAATTTTCTGAAAATAGTACATTTTGCTACAAGAGATGAAAACGCTGCTTTTTCGTGAGTGAAAATTTGTTCACGAGAGTCGTTAACGTCCAGTGGGACAATTTCACGAACGTAAAATTTTATTACGTAAATTTTAATTACGATAGTAAATATATAAACGATATTTATTAGAATTTATTAAATTAGAAATCGACAAAATAACATTCAAAATTCATATTCTATTTTTACATATGGTTGCTTTGTTTTAAAATTATATGAAAATACCATAGCAACTACAATTTATTCTTTTTACACTAGAGGAAAAAAAACCATTCTCACAGGGGATTAAGCCTGCTTGAAAATAAACTTTTCCTCTGCTATCATAGAAAAACGGTATTTTTCACGTCATAAAAAAATGGTCCACTTGGGAGTCTACCTTAACAGAATACAATTTAAATCATCCAAATCTAATGAGCCGTTTTCAAGAACCATACATAAAAAACCTTCAATGAAAGATCGAATAATTTCATCATTTAAATTTTAAACCACTGGAAACTATATTATTTAATGGTTGCACCATTTTAATAAACGAAATATTACACCCATCAAAACTATAAATTAATAATGTTATTAATTTTAATAACACAACAAATAGGTTAAAAATAATTTCAATCTTATCAGGAAAAAACTAACAAACAATTTCTTTATATTCGCTCATACGACAAAACCAAAAAACTTGTGTTACAAAATGTACAGAAATGTGAATGACAAAAGGAAAGGAAAGAAAAAACTTTAAAAGCAGAATTATCTTCTGCTTATTTTCACACATTTTATTGGGACTTTAATTGTTTGTTTTTCAATACAACTTCTAAGGAATATATAGCGATTGAAAGCAGAAATTTTACTGATGACCAAAGAACAAAGAATAGATAAAATTTGCCAAAAAACAAAATTTTTTTATATTTTATTTAAATGTGCATTTTAGGCTGACATGTAATTATAGATTTTTGGAATATTAGATATTAGAATAATCGCTAATAAATAAATGATATTAATAATGGATTTAGAATGTTTTTATATTCTTTAATTAATTTAAATTTTTGTTAAGACTATTTTAAATTTTGTTTGGGTAAGCAGGTATGACCCTGCTTTCTTCGTACCGCCCGCCAGTGATATATATATATATATATATATATATATATATATATATATATATATATATATATATATATATATATATATTTATATATATATATATATATATATATATAATATATATATATATATATATTATATATATATATATATATATATATATATATATATATATATATTTTTTGTTGTTGTGTAATAGAGATTACAATATGTGTCACAACAACAGACCTAGGTCCCACAACAACATGCGTTCTAAGACGTTGGTGGACTTCTCTTTTAAAACCTTTGTGATTCAGTGCCTTACTCGAGAGTAGAGCCTATTGATTCGGGCAAAACAAACATTTCATTTATCCCATACAAGGCTGTACAAGTGGTCCAGTAATGGTCCATTACTGATAGCCAGTAATGCAGCAATGGGCGAGTCCTGGCATGGCAACCACGACTGGGCCATTAACATAATTTTACTGGATGATAACTTCGGACAATAGATGGTTGCCATTCATGGGCTAGAGAAAAAAAACAGGAATGGGCCATAAAAGGTTGTACAGTTGGCCTAGTAATGGGCCAATAATGATGACCAAATACTGGCAACCATGACTGGGCCGTTAAAAAAAATATGCATTATTATCATATGTAAATTTAAATAAATTAAATACAAACTAATTTAAAATAAAATAAAAATGACGGAAAAAATTCAAAACTCCCCATACAACTAGTTCAGTTACAAGAATGACTGAGTAATGGCAAACATGACTGCCAGTACTCCGCCATTAAAAAAGTATAAAATAATATTATCATACATAAATTTAAATAAATTATTTACAAAATAATTAAAATAAAATAGAAATGAAAATAAATTAAAACATATACCAACCTTTTCTATATTATCATAGTCTTTCAAGCGACAAGGCGATAACTAAACTATATGTGAAATTTTTCAAACTATGTATTTCTAAAAGGGATAATACTCTAGTGAAATTTAAAAAAAAATGGCATAGATCGGCAAATTAATGGCTACAGTACTGGTTCAATAACAATAGCCAATTAATGTTAACCATTAACGCGCCATTGTGTGACCATTCAAAGTAACTGCACTGGCAATTTTCTATAAACGGTAGATCGGCCAATTCATGGTTTCATTAATGGCACGATAACAATAGCCAAGTAATATTTACCATTCATGGGCCAGTGCTTGACCATTCAAAGTTAACAATATACTGGCTATTTTCTGTAAACCATAGATCGGCCGATGAATGGTTCTAGTATTGGCCCAATAACAATAGCCAAGTACTGTTAACCATTAATGGGCCAGTGCTTGGCCGTATGTTAATGTCTGGCAAAACCAAAAGACAAATAAGATTTTTACATTTCGTCACTATGGCAGTGAGTGATCTCGACCGTTTGGCTGTTTGCACAAAGCGAGTAAACGGGGAAAATAATATGTTTGAGGCATGATGGATCTGATTTCATCTGATCACTGCATAGTGACGATATTTATAATAAAACAAAAATTAGGCAAGTGCGAATATAATACGCTTGCTGAGGCTTCCGTGTATATAATATTTGAGAAAACAACAGTTTTTGTTTGAATAGTTTCACGTCGGGTTGCATTTTACCCAAAGCTGTTTATGGTGGCTAAAGAAAGCTTCAATAACGCCAGCTTATAAATTATTTATATTGGAAAATATATTATCAATTGTTGTAGCTTCAACTGTTGTTGGTTCATGAATTTTTCTTTATAAATTTTTTGTAGAAAATAGTTTGAGAGCCAGTTTTGAGGATTTTTATTGAGACCAATGGAAAAATGTGGAGGAAAAAGTGTTATCAAATTATTTCCAATGAGTGCATTGTTAATACAGCCGAGTGATTTGTCTACTGAACATTGGAGAGATCGGTATAGTATACCAACAGGATTTGAACTTCAGCTAGTTGAACATTCACAATGACTGCCAGCAGAGCTAAAATCGAAGTGATGCTGGCTACTATTTTTCTGAACTGGTGGTACTGTATCAGACCTAACGAAAATAACAGATCCCCAACCTCGATTTACTTGACTGTAACAATTTTCTAGTTCAACAGTAGTTCAATAGTTCAAAAATTTCAAAAATGTTTGTAATTAATTTCTTTGGTATTTTTTGTATTAAATTTCTAGATATTACGATGTGTGAATTCATAGGATGAGAGAATATTTCGTTAACATCTAAGTCAACATTCTAATCAACATCCTAAGTCACGAGTGTAAAGTCATTATTGATTGTTGCCAATCAATGCGAAACTTAATATCTGACGTAAAGTCAATATGTTGTTATATTTTTGGTTAGGAAATATAGACAACATTAGGGGAATTTAATTTCAGATTGGTTTTTGAGAACAATTAAGCTTAAGTACATATTGGAAATCACTTGAATTTTGCAATTCGAAATAACTTTTCTTTTTCTCTAAAATTCCTTTAGAAAAAATTTTGTTGTGTTTCGTGTCAGAATTTGAACTACATTCATCAGAGACACATTGTTCAAATTCCGTGTGTCTTACACAACTTAGCCAAAGCGGCGATGACGAAACATGTTTTAATTTTGATGTTCAGATAATTTCTAAAGTGAAACTTCATCATTTTTCATATTTACTTAAGTTGAATTTTTCATCTATGATTACATATTGAAAATTGTATTTCTTTGGTATTTTTTGTATTAAATTTCTAGATATTACGATGTGTGAATTCATAGGATGAGAGAATATTTCGTTAACATCTAAGTCAACATTCTAATCAACATCCTAAGTCACGAGTGTAAAGTCATTATTGATTGTTGCCAATCAATGCGAAACTTAATATCTGACGTAAAGTCAATATGTTGTTATATTTTTGGTTAGGAAATATAGACAACATTAGGGGAATTTAATTTCAGATTGGTTTTTGAGAACAATTAAGCTTAAGTACATATTGGAAATCACTTGAATTTTGCAATTCGAAATAACTTTTCTTTTTCTCTAAAATTCCTTTAGAAAAAATTTTGTTGTGTTTCGTGTCAGAATTTGAACTACATTCATCAGAGACACATTGTTCAAATTCCGTGTGTCTTACACAACTTAGCCAAAGCGGCGATGACGAAACATGTTTTAATTTTGATGTTCAGATAATTTCTAAAGTGAAACTTCATCATTCACGAAAAAATTTTCATGACAAAAATTTTTTTGTCAAAATTTCCACTTTCAACCCCCTCAAAATAACATTTGAAATGCCGATCGCTGTAGTTTTCATTCAATCTTTACAACATTGCCCATAACCATGAATTTTTTTAAATTTTTTCTTTTGTAATGTTCGAAGTTAAGGGGGGGGGAGAGGAAATTTTTTTCACATTTTTTAACATAACTCAAAAACTGCGCTTTCGAAAGTTAAAATAAGAATTGTTTTGGACTTTCGGAAAAAAATCACCTTTCATATGACACCCCACTAAATAAGGTCAAAAATAATTTTTTTCAAAATTTCCACTCTCAACCACCTCAGAATCACATTTGGAATGATGAGTCGACCGCTATAGTTTTCATTCAATCTTTACAACAGTGTCCATAACCATGAATTTTTTCTTTTGTAATGTTCGAAGTTAAGGGGGGTGGGGAGGACAGGAAATACAACGCTCGTTTTTGGCAATATCAAAAAAACTAAGCAGTTGAAAAATCATTGAAATTTTTTTTTTGAAATATATTGATTTTTTTTCGATTTTTCTTACCCAAACTCGATTACTTACAAAAACTTTTGTTTTGCTATCTCCTTATCTATGTCCATAAAATATAGATAAAAACAAATATTTGAAATTAGTCCTGTCCCAGCAGGCGTGGGACAACACATTTAATAACTGTAGAAAATTTCAACTTGATAGCCCTTATAGTTTGTGAGTAAATCGAATATTTAGAAATTCGGACGGACACCGAAGTCTCACAAATAGACCGTTTTTACTTTTTTAAAGTACGGAACCCTAAAAACATTAAAATAAATAAATAAATAAATAAATAATTTTAAATATTAGTAATTATGAACATCAAAAATTACAAAGAAAATAATAAATAAATTTAATAATTTTTTGGAATCACTAAAATTAATTATTTAAAGTGCCCGTTTGTTTTTTGAGAATATTTTCATTAACCTTCGCAAACAAATTTCTTCCGCACGTAATTTTAGACAAAAATAAAATAAAATTCATCAATTTATTATTACGAAAGTCATATTATCTAATAAAAAGTTAAATGAAACCAGTCATTTTAAAAAATGTTAAACTACTTTTTCACCCTCTATATTTTATTCTTTGTTTATCATTTGTTTGTTTCTTAATATTTTATTTTTTTCTCTTATCCTATCATGAAATATTGGCCTATGTTATATTTTCTTATGTGATAGGATATGTTGTTTATTCATAGTTATTAATTCTTAAAAGAAAACAATAAAAGCAACAACAACAATTGCACATTTTACTAACGAAAACATTCAATGTTAGATTTCATACTTATTATAACGTAAAACAAATGTTTTTAAGCAAAAAAGTATTCAATTATGTAGATTTCATACAAAAATCTATACCTATTGCAATGGCGTCATCTTGGAATTGCCGGTGCAGCTATCGAACATATCGTCCTTTTGGTTCTTATCATTCACAAAACCTATTTTTTATTTTTAGAAACAAAAGTTTTTGAAATCGCTCCAGTAGTTTTCTAGTTATTGTCGGTTGTGACGGACGGCCGGTACGTTAACAGACAGACGGCTTATTTTGTTTGTTTTTAGAATTGTTTTAACCTAAAGCGTCGTGAAATACCCAAAAACAGAAATGCCCATTCATAAGCAATTTCCCAAGGGTATTTAATGAAGTATTTACTTTTTAAAGTTCGGACTATCAATGCAAGCTTGCGAATTCTTAGTCACTGTTCAGTTCACTCTTGTTAGAGATCATGTTTCATCGTTTTTACGATCAGTTTTATATAAGCATCAACAATCTTATTAAATGATTTTAAAATAAAAAAAATCTAACTACATTTTATTGACAGCTTCGCATTATCCCACCCGTAGATCTCTATCAATTTTTTTTGTAGTTTAATGCAAAATACGCATTATTCCATTTTTTGGTTATTCTTCTTATACCATTCATAATTTAACAAATCCGTGAGTACCAAAACTAATCCCAACTATTTAAAACAACAACAATAAAAAATCGTTTACCATTAGAATTTTGAATTTAGAATTTAAAAAAAAAATGGTTTGATTGATTTTCGCAAAACATAATTTTGCAGAAAAAAAAATTCGCGTGTCATGAATTCTGATTTTTTTTTATTATTTTTATAATCAAAAAAGCTTCTGTTAATCTTAAATTAAAAACCAAAAGCAAAAAAAAAACTAATTTGAATACAAAACCAAAGTAAATGTATACCAATCTTTCATCTCCTTACCTTTAATTATTGTTAAGCAATTTTTTTCGCAAAATTTATATTTAATTATAGACTTTTGTTGCTTGGTGGAGTTTTGTAGAGTTTTTAAGTTAGTTTAAGTTTTATAGACAATGAAAATCAATTGAACAAAAAATATGATTATTATGATGAAGATGATTTGTTATTTCCTTTTTTTTCTTTTCTCAAAAGAATCAAAACTTAAATTATCTTAAGTTAATGGAGATTTCTTTTGCAAAAATTAGTAGTATTAGCACAAAATTTAATAATAATTTTGATGGATTATTTTGATGTTGCTATACATGTACAAAATTAAATACAAGGATAAATTATAGTATGCTGCAGATAGGTTGGCATAATAGCAATCGAGATTGTTAGATTAAGTTGTTCACATATATGTTTATTTTTTTTAATTACTAACTCAGTAATCAACCATCTGTAAAAAGGTAATGCTTTTACTTTTAACACAAGTTACACCAAGAGTTAGATCAAAAATCTCGATAATGTTTTGAAACCTAGACAAAAAGAATAACATGTGATTATAGATGAATCCGCGTATCCTTTTATCCTTTTTGTTTATTTTAAGAAGATTTATAATAAGATTTCATGTAGCTACCGATTGAAATCTTGTTACTTTTTGTCACTTTCAATTTTTATATGTTGTTTTTGGACCGTCGGAAAAGATAAAAATCTTTAAAAAAAATTTCTATCAAAATTTCATTTCCAGGATATAAACTTTTATGTCCGATTTTTTAAAAAATCCTTTATGTATAAATCTGACGAACTATTGACCATCTTCGTAATGGATGTATTTAAATCAACATCTGATTTTTTCAGTGGACATATGTTTTGGAAAATACGGAACTTTGGGAAAATCATTCGAGCTTTTCAGCTGTTAAAAACGGCAAGTTTACTCGTTATTATTTAAAAAAAATGTATGTCTGAAATCCAGAAAACGGCTGAAGGAATTTTAAAAATTTTGGTTTCTAGAAATAGGTACACCCAATGGTAATAGCCGAGAGCACGATGTGATAACTGTACCGGAAGTGCTTCAAAAAATCGTCAAATGTGTCAAAACAAGGAAATACGCATTTTTAGGGTTCCGTTTTTTATACGGAACACTATTGGTGAGAATACAACGTGTTTTTCACATTATTTCGATTATCTCGTGAACCATTAATCCGATGAACTTAAAATTTGAGGTGCTTATAAAACTAACCTATCCACACAAGATGGCGGGTTAAAAAATAAATAAAGTTGTGGTATCAAAGTATCACCAATTAAATAACGTTGTGTTCGTTTGTTTTAAAGAGGTAAGATGCAAAGCCTTTGAAAACATACATTTTTTTATCGAGACGAGTAGGGTATCATATGAAATGGCTTCATTTCAGCATTATTTAAAAATATATTTTGGAATTTTACACCTCACCATTTTTTGTATAATTTTGAAAAATGACGTTTTTTCGATGTTTTATTGCCGCGATTAACCTGACCCTACTTCATCGAAAATCTTGAAATATATTTGGAATGATAGAAAAATGAGTAAGTTTTTAATGAAAAATATAGAAAAGTGGCAGATACTCATAACTATATTTATTAAAGGGGTGGGAATGTTAAGGGGTAAAAACATCATTTAAAACCAGGTCAAGTGGGGTGTCATTTGAAAGAGCACTTTTGGAATATTGCCATTTTTTTTAGAATTTTGCAATACACAGTTTTTGAATTATTATCAAAAAAGTGACACAAAAGGTTGGTCCCCCCCTTGCATTTCGAGCCTAATTAACAGAAAAATTTGGAAAAATTCATAGAGACAGGAAATATGATAAACTCTGAACGAAACTTATAGTGATCTCTCCAATAATTATATTTCTGTGTGCTTAGGGGATGGGTGTAAGGAGGGTAAAAAAAAACTGTTTTTGACCCAAGCAGTGGGGTATTATTTGAAAGAGCACCAAATTTCCAAAACATTGCAATTTCTTTTAGAATTTTGCGGTACACAGTTTTTGAGTTATTCTAAAAAATTTGCAAATTCCAAACCGTTACCCCCCCTACGTTTCGACACTGATTGACAGAAAAAATTTAAAACGTTCATAGAGACAGGAAGTTTGCTATATTTTGAACGAAAATTATAGCGAACTCTCAAATAATTATATTTCTGTGTGTTTAGGGGATGGGTGTAAGGTGGGTAAAAAAAAACTCTTTTTGACCCAAGCGAGTGGAGTATCATTTGAAAGAACATCTAATTTAAGAAATAATGCACTTTTTTTAGAATTTCACTGGTCACAGTTTTCGAGTTATTGTCAAAAAAGTAAAACTTTCAAACCGTGCGACACTTTCAAACGTTTTGACACTGATTGACAGAAAAGTTTGGAAAAATGCATATAAACTTTTTTGGACCCAAACGAGTGGGGCACCAAGGAAGAGCACTTGAAAGAGCACTTAATTTAAGAAACATTGCAATATTATTTAAAGTTTTGCGATGCACAGTTTTTTAGTTATTGATAAAAAAGTGTTATTTTAAGTGTATGTATACCACCCTATCTTTCGACGCTGATTTATAGAACAAATGTTCCCAATTTAAATTATTAAAATACTGGTTAAATCTTTCTTTATTTAGCATAAACAGCTATGGATAAGATTTAACCTCAAGTAACATTTTTGATCAATGTAGAAGTAGATGTGATTGACATTTACTATTGACGTCTACGATTAAACATTTATTCTGTTATGCGTCCATAGTCTGGCGATATAAGGCTTTACAACATAAATTTATGTCATTTATTTTTGATATTGTTTTCTTTTACATTCACGGAACCCTTGGCGAGCGAATTTTATTCGCACTTGTCCGACTTTTTTTGCTTAAAAAACGTTGATTTTAAGTGATAATGAGTAGGAACAAAGAATGCGGAGAAATTTTGATGGTTGGGATTGGTATATGAGACCAAAAACTAGATTATTGCATTATAAATTTGTCAAAAAAATGTTGACAAGTGTGTCAAAAGAAAGATTTTTATTTATTTTTTTACCCAATTTCTTGGAAAAAATAAAATTAATTTTTTGTATGACATGAAATTTTATTATTATTATAGACATATTATTATTATCATTATAAGTTTGTTAAAAAAACAATGTCAATTGTGTCAAAAAATGATTTCATTTATTTTTTTAGCAAAGTTTTTGGAAAAAATAATTTAGTTATTTTATGACGTACATGGAATGGAAATTTTTGAATTTGTTATAGTTTTTGAAATATTTTTGGAATTTTGAAAAAAGTTTGTATATTTGATTTTGTAATAATTTTTGCAATATTTTTAGAATTGTGGAAAAAGTTTTGATTTTTAATATTGTTACAATTTTTGCAATATTTTTAGAATTTTGACAAAAAATAGAATTTTTGAATTTTATATATATATTTAGAATTTTAAAAAAAGTTTCAATTTTTGATTTTGTAAGAATTACTTCGGTCTGACAGACCTAAGTATTACATTCAGGAGCCAAAAGTGAAATTCTTACTTCCACGTTTTTGGCATTTCTCGACGTTTTAGATTCTAAAAAAGCAAAAAAAAAATGTATATCTGTCTACTGGCCGGCCGGCCGTCATTACCTACGCTGCAGGGAAAACCACTGGAGGGATTTCAATAATTTTTTTCTAAGATACGTATACTTAAGAGGCAGGTCCGAAAGGACGCTGTGTTCAATAACTGTACCGAAAGTGTGTCAAAAAAATCATTAAGTGTGTCAAAAACAGCAAATTTTCATATTTTGTGCTTAAAAAACGTTCATTTTAAGTGATTACGAGTAGGAAATTAAAATTTGGAGAAATTTTTATGGTCGGGATTGGTGTGTGAGACCAAAATCTAGATTATTGCATTATAAGTTTGACAAAAAAATATTGTCAAGTGTGTCAAAAGAAAGATTTTTATTTATTTTTTTACCCAATTTTTGGGAAAAAAATAAAATTAATTATTTGTTTGAAATGAAATTTTATTATTATTATTGAGAATTATGGCATTATAAGTTTGTCAAAAAAATGTTGTCAAGTTGTCAAGTGTCAAGTGTCAAAGAAAGATTTTCATTTATTTATTTACCCAATTTTTTGGAATATAATAAATTATAAAATTAATTATTTGTATTTGTTTGAAATGAAATTTTATTATTATTATTGAGAATTATGGCATTACAAGTTTGTCAAAAAAAATGTTGTCAAGTGTGTCAAAAGGAAAATTTTCATTTACTTTTTTAGCCAATTTTTTGGAAAAAAATAAAATTAATAATTTGTATGACATGAAATTTTATTATAATTATAAAGAATTATGGCATTATAAGTTTGTCAAAAAAATAATGTCAAGGGTGTCAAAAAATGATTTCATTTATTTTTTTAGCCAATTTTTTGGAAAAAATGTAGCTGTTTTTATGACGTACATGTAATTGAAAATGAAATTGGACATGGAAATTTTTGAATTTGTTATAGTTTTTGAAATATTTTTGGAATTCTGAAAAATGTTTGATTTAGTAATAATTTTTGCAATATTTTTAGAATTTTGGAAAATTTAAAATTTTTGATTTTATTATAATTTTTGGAATTTTGAAAAAAGTTTCAATTTTTGATTTTGTAATAATTTTTGCAATATTTCTAGATTTTTGGAAAAAGTTTGAATTTTTAAGAATTTTTGGAATATTATCGGAATTTAGAAAACGTTTAAATTTTTGATTTTATTCTAATTTTTGGAATATTTTTGGAATTTTGAAAAAAGTTTTAATTTTTAATTTTGTTATAATTTTTGCAATATTTTTGGAATTTTGAAATCAAATAGAGTTTTTGAATTTAATATACATTTTTAGAATTCTGAAAAAAATTTCAATTTTTGATTTTGTAAGAATTTTTGGAATATTTTTAGAATTTTTAAAAGTTTTGAATTTTTATTTTTGTTTGTTATTTTTGATCCACTGTTTTACTTTCGTTACGTTGATGATTGTATCACTGCCATACCTTTTGATAAGGTTGAAGAAATGCTTTGCAGATTCAATGGTTTTCATACCCGACTCCAGTTCACTGTTGAAAAAGAAATTGACAAAAAATTGGCGTTTCTGGATACTTTACTTTTACATGACAACGCAAAAAACAAAATAATCACAGATTGGTATAGAAAAGATACCTGGTCCGGAAGGTATATTAATTTTAAGTCAAATTTACCATTGTCATATAAACGAAATACGATAACCATTCTAACTGAAAAAATTTTCAAACTTTCTCATAAGAAATTCTATAGGAAAAATTTTAAACTCTTGAGAAAAACCCTTCAAGAAAATGATTATCCCATCAATCTCGTCAACCAACAAATTTGCTCATCTATAACCAAATTAAAACAGCAACAAAACTCCGCATCAAATCACCATTCATCTAATCAAATATCAAATACTACAACATACAACAAAACCATCAGCATACCATATATTCCTGTTTTATTTGATAAATTAAGACATAGAATGGCCATATCTAATGTTAGAGTTGTTGGTAAACCTAACAACACTCTTCAGCAACATGTTTTTAGTAAGCTAAAAGATAAAACTCCTATTGGACAACAATCATCTGTTTGTTATGAGGTGAAATGTAAAGATTGCACAAGTGTTTATATTGGTGAAACACGACAATATTTAAACAAACGAATTAAACAGCATGAATATCACTCCAAGAAACTAAACGGTGCTCATAGTGGATTGTCACAACACGTTGTAGAAACTAAACATAGAATTGATTGGCAAGACTATAGAATTTGTTCTCATGAAAATAATACTTTTAAACGTAAACTCAAAGAAGCAATTTTAATTAAGAAAAAACCTGATAATTTAAATAGACAAGTTGATTCATATTATGTCGATTCAACATATAACAATTTTATTTTCAATTAGTTCTAATATACACCTGTTTCATAAAACTTGTTAAAACCAATAATTGACATTAACATCATGGGTAAATTTTTATTTGACGATTCGCAAATCATAAAAAACAAATACTCTTATTATATATAAGAATATTTAATTCTTTGGTGACAATTTAATTTATATTTTTTTTTATTAAATGTTTTTTTTTTTAAGTTATACATACATTTAATATTTTTTTTCCTTGAAAATGGCTTTCAACCAGTACTGCCGAAACTAGTCGGAATAAAATATTTTAATTTATTTTAAATGAATATGTTTTTTATTTAAAATATAATTGAATATATATATTTGGATACAAAAAATCAATCAAAACATATATATATTTTGAATTTTTGATTTTATTATAATTTTTGGAATTTTGAAAAAAGTTTCAATTTTTGTTTTTGTAATAATTTTTGCAATATTTTTAGAATTTTGGAAAAAGTTAAAATTTTTAAGAATTTTTGGAATTTTGAAAAAGTTTAAATATTTGATTTTATTCTAATTTTGGAAATATTTTTGGCATTTTGAAAATAGTTTCAATATTTGATTTTGTTATAATTTTTGCAAAATTTTTAGAATTTTGAAAAAAAAAATAGGATTTTTGAATTCAATTTATATATTTAGAATTTTGAAAGAAGTTTCAAATTTTGATTTTGTAAGAATTATTGAAATATTTTTTAAAAATTTAAAATCCTTAATTTTATTATAATTTATGGAATTTTGAAAAAAGTTTTAATTTTTGATTTTGTAATAATTTTTGCAATATTTTAAGAATTTTTGGAAAAAGTTTGAATTTTTAAAAATTTTTGAAATATTATTTGAATTCAGAGAAAGTTTAAATATTTGATTTTATTCTAATTTTCGGAATTTTTTTGGAATTTTGAAAAAAGTTTCAATTTTGGATTTTATTATAATTTTTGCAATATTTTTAGAATTTTGAAAAAAGTTTGATTTTAATTAATTTTTACCATATTTTTGGAGTTTTGAAAGAAATATTTTTTTGTGATTTTGTAATATTTTCTCGAAACGCTAAATGGAGAGGTTTTTGAGTAGTTTGCTTAGTGTATCATCTTTTCACGAATTTATGTTAATTTATGATCTGTTATAATTTTCCGGCAAGGTATTGATGTTTCGTGGTAATAAATTTCTAAAAAGAGATAAAAAAATACTTGTACTTTAACAAAGAGTTATGTTTGATATACATCGCTGCCCAAAACTAAAAACCATGTCCTCATAAAAGAAAAGTTTTTTACCGAAAACTATATCAAAATCCTTAACCCAGACCGAAGTCTTGATATCTCAGAGCTGTGAGATTTCAGCCCCTCCATATTTTTCACTTCAATTTTTGCATTTGACTCTGAAGCATTCAACTTTGGATTTTGGTAATAAAATATATTTTATATGTGCAAATAAACGTGTTTTAGTTCTATAAACAAATTGAAATAATTTAATAAGTTGTTAAATCAAATTTTTTCGTAAACTGAATAATTGGTTTACTTAATTATTTGATTATTAATTTTTATTAAGCTATAATGGTGAACGAGGACTACTTAAATCAAACTGGCTTTAAACAGGATCCAGATCAACTGTAATCATAAAAGCAGCATTTTTATATCAACTGGATTAACAATATTTGATCCATCGAAAATTTTTAAAATTTGATCATCAACTTGTTTTATGCAGCAAATATATTATTTATATAACAGTTACATAACAGTTACATAACATTTGTATAACATACGAGTTAACGTGAGATATCACATACCACTGGCAATAGCAGTTAGATATCACTAGCCAAGGTGACATCTTAGGGGTGGTGGCGGATGAACTGTATTCAGTCAACGGTAACACTCTCAATCTTAGCTGTGAAAAAATCCTTGATGATGAGACGCTATTGCTTCCTTGAAGAAACGAGCCTTCATATAACTATGTGTGGGCTTTAAATCTCAAGAAAGACGGTGCGTCACAGGATCAACGAATATGCAACCGGCTGGATTATTGGCAACTACATTTTTGTTTTGTTTCAGCAAATTTTTGTAAGAATTTGCTATTTACTTTTTAATTTACTTTTATTTTCTCTATTCTATCATAAAATATTGGCCTATGTCATATTTTGTCAGTGATAGGATTTTTTGTTTAGTTATCCATTCTATAACTGAAAATATAAAAAAAAAAAAAATAAAGATATACGTCCATCAACACCTTTGAACGTATGTTGTTGTGGGACCTTGGTCTTAAAAGGTTTTTATGTGTTATTGTGACACATATTGTAATTCCTACTACACAACACATTTTATAAAAAAAACAAAAAATATCATTATTCTGGACATTGGAACAGTTTAAATATCGCGAGTCTTTATAATTTATTAAATGAACTTTATTATTTGTTCAAAAGAATAATTCATCAAATTTAAACTCGATCATTAAACCATTTTCTAACACAAACAATAATTACAATCATCAAGAACAAGTTGCAATACCATTACCATGCGCAAGATAAATATACAACCCATATAAATATACAAATTCAATTCAAGCTGTGACGTCAGCAAATCATTTTCACCGATCTATTTTATCAACGGCTGTTTTGAGATAATTTTGGCACTAACCAATTATGCCCCATATAAATTGAATCTAAAACGACGAAGTTCAATATTGGCAGTTAGCGGCATCTTTACCAAAAGAATAACAACCATTATATTAACTTTTCGTTTAAATCCAAATCTTGAAATTTTTTGTGCGCTGCTGATTTTAAACAACTTAACGTCACATTAGCCACATCTTCATTTGACGTCACCATGAGGAATTTTATTCGATGTTCTTCAGTTAGCCGATCCGAGCTTTAACGAATCACAACCCGTAGATATAATAGTTGGAAGTGACCACTTTTCGCAGTGCTCACGGTTGGGAGAGTATATTCATAAATAGGACCGGTTATAGCTCGCAATACTCTGCTGGGTTATATAAATGGCTCCATTCTTCCTTGCGACATTTCTGCAGTTTACAATAAAGAACGATCAATAAAAAGCTTTCACACAGATTCAATATTGATTAAACTCTTTGAAGCTTCTGGGCATAAGAGGATCCAACTTCACCAAAACTTCATACTCCAGATGAAGAATTATGTGAGACTCATTTCAAGAGTTCTCAGTTTAGAGAATTGACAGGAAGATTTGTCTTCCATTTTGCATTTAAAAATTGGGATATTGAAATAGGTAGCTCGCTAAGTTCAGTTGCACAAAGATTTTTCACTATCATACGGCAATTCAAATTTAACCCAAATTTGCAACAGGAGTATGTGAAAATTATGCGAGAATACATTAGCCTATGTCACATGGAACTTGTTCCACCAGGCCAATTTAATGATCTATAACAATATTAAATTGTCAGGTCGACCATTCAATCAGAAGTGTTTTTTTCGTGCGTTGCCAACTTCATAAAAAAGTCTTTGTAGCTTATACCGAAAAAATGTATCAACAGATCCAAGTTGACCCTCATTATTATCGATACCAAAGGATTTTATGCCGTGAGAATCCGGAATTATTCATTCTTCATTACTTTTAACTTAAACCGATTACTTATTGAACTTCATCTGCTCCTTTTTTTAGCAGTTCGTTTGCTCCATCACTTATCCTATGATGTCGAATCACAGTTTCCAGTAGCTGCACCAGTTGTGTGTGAAAATTTTTATATAGAAGACTTACTTAGTAATCAAAAAATTCTTAAAGTCTGGACGATTTGCTTTAAAAAAACATCGTACATCGAATTCCGCTGAAACGATGAAAATGATTCCGAAAGGATAGGCAAAATCATAGTTTTTGGATTTAATTTACTGAGGATAAACAACAAGAGCTAATAAACATCAAGAGACCAATGCTCTCTGATGATTCTTGTCTTTTCGACCATGTAGGTTGGTTAGCCCATCAGCAATTCTTGTCAAATTACTTTGGATTTAAACGTGAAATAAAAAATTAACTTGTGATGATCAACTTTTTGGGTAAAGCATCTAAATGGACTCATTTGAGGTCACTGTTTACAGAATTTGAAAGGATCTCTATTCTATTCAAAAAATGACAACTACAGGTACAAAATAAAAATTCTATGACGCTGGTAAAATAGTCTCCTCTGCCATTGTCTACTGTCGCACAATATCATCAAATGCGAATAGTTAAGTTAGCTTGATCAATGCCAAGACCAAGATATCTGCTATAAAACGGGTGTCTTTACACCATCTCGAATTGTGTTTTGCGCATTTATATGGGCTACACTTATTCAATCGTCATAAGAATTTTTTCATAAACGTAAAATTGAAAATTTCAATTTTAATTTTCAATTTTAAATTTCAATTTTAATTTTCAATTTTAAATTTCAATTTTGATTTTCAATTTTTCAATTAAAAATTAAAAGTCAAAATTAAAAATTAAAAAAGAAAATCTAAATTGAAAATTAAAATTGAAATTTAAAATTGAAAATTAAAATTGAAATTTAAAATTGAAAATTAGAATCAAAATTTGAAATCTAAAAATAAAATTGAAATTTAAAATTAAAAATTAAAATTGAAAACTAAATATGAAAATTAAAATTGAAATTTAAAAGTTAAATTTAAAATTGAATATTAAAATTAAAATTTATCATTAAAAATTAAAATTAAAATTGAAATTCAAAAATGAAGATTAAAATTGAAATTAAAATAGAACATTAAAATTGAAAATTAAAAATTAAAAATGGAAATTTTAAATTGAAATTTAAAATTGAAAATTATATTTGCAAATTAAAATTAAAAATATTAATGAAGTTTGAAATTGAAAATTAAAATTGAAATTTTAAATTGAAAATTAAAATTAAAATTTAAAATTGAAAATCAAAATTAAAATTTAAAATTGAAAATCAAAATTGAAATTTAAAATTGAAAATTAAAATTGAAATTTAAAAATCAATTTATGAAGTTTCTTTTGATATTGATATTCTGGTTCAAGTATAAATCGAAATAGACCTGTCGTTACCAAGATTGCAGCTACAAATTTTAAACATTTCTAACGTCACCCGAGATTGTGAAAGTGGAAGAAATATGTCTCAAATGAGCACAGCAGAGCATGTTTCTAATAGAATCGAAGGCGATGTAACAAGGAAACGTACTACCACCAAATAGTTGGAATACTATTTCTCACTTCGTTCCTAGATCCAGTAGGAATTATAAGAGTGAAGGGGGTTTGCAAAATTCTCTGTTGTTATACAACATTTATCACTCTGTTGTTTTTCAAAAACAAAGCACAGTGTTGAGATCAGGTTCAGATAACCGCTCTTCTTCTGGATTTGCCAACTTACTTCTTCTGGACTTGTCAACTTGCAGGTGGCATTAATTCATCCATAATGGAATTGAATATTGATAAGAATGAAAACAAAATATCTAAATTATTAATATCTAATTTTTTATCTAGTTTGTAAGCTTCTGTGGAGTAGTCACATGAAAACATTAGTGAGCAAACCCACAAGAGTAGCTTACCCAGCTATCCTAAAGTAATTTATACTATGAAAGCTCAAACATTACGTATGATAGTCGTATGGAGCAGAAGAGCACCGCTCAACAACGTAAAGAAGGAGTTAGAAAATATTGTATGTATCTGCATAACATTTTCTACTGCCAAGATAGCCAAGCAACCATCCTAAGATAAAACTTAGAAGGCATGGGAAAGGGAAAGATCATCGAAGGAGCCTCCAGTCAATATTCCTGGCTAGAATGCCTAAAAGACGGGAAGGCTCAGGAGTTCAATTTCGATAGAAAATGAAACCTTTGAACCTTTATATCAAAATAAACAGTAATCCTGACTAGGAAATCTGTTATTTATAAAAAAAAATATTAACTTAAAATCTTGGTTGAATAACAAAGAATAATTTAACAAAGAAAACTAGCAAAAATAATGTAAATTAAAATAAAAAAAACATTATAAGTATAATATGATGATTCACTTCAACACTTATGTTGATTGCTACCATCTCCTTGTAACTGCATTAAAAGTCCACCGTATAAAACATAAGCAGATCAATGACTGGATGCTGTTCCATATATACTTCCAAACACCACAAAACCTACAGCCATTAATATTTTTGTATTAATCATTACATGCACTGATCCTTTCGTAAATTTATTTTCTCGTTATACACCAATAAAATTATCAGCCAATTTTTCAATATATCTGGATTACTTATCAGCATTTTGTGTTGTTCAAACCACTACTTTCAAATTTAAGAAAAGTTTAGTTTTTTCCCATAACACCACAAACTAAAGACAAATTGCTTCTTTATTTATTTTGTATTTTTAACACAAATGGAAACTATTTCAATGAAATTGGTTATACAATTTATTTACACTTTTAATTTTTCAATTTTTATCTGCACTTTTCAAAGTTGAAAACTTTATTGGTTGCAAATTACAGAATAATCTGTTTTGTTTTAATTTAAATTAACGTAAAAGTTAATCATTTAATCAAAATTTATATAATCTCCTCGATTAAACAAACGATCGAGTATAAATAGTCAGATTCTCTATCTCTTGTTTCTTTTTAATTATACTCTTCATCGCACACAAATTTATAATTTCACCATATCTTTCAATAAAAAATGCAATTCAGCCCATTTCCATATATCATCTCAATAAACAACTTTTCTACAACTACACAAATTTGAACAACCGCCTTACATCTTCATGTAATACTATGCCTAACCCTTACAAAAAAAATATTCATCATTTATGTAAACAGAAATTTGCATTATTAATTGATGGTGGCGCAACAAGCAATTAACTGATAAAATATTATTGACTGACTTGTAGCACACATAAAGATTTTATGTTTGTTGAAATGAATTTTTTTAAATTAGAGGCCGAAAGCGAAACAAATTAGCAAATCATTAGCGAATTTCTTTAAATATGAATATTCTTATTTAAGAGTAAAATTTGATTTCGTTACAAAAATAATCATCGTTGTTCAGCAGTAGGAGCAGTGAATTCACTACGTTCCATATGAGCAATGATTGTAATCGAATGGTACGTAGAAAAGCGATGTAGGTGTCGGAGTAGGAGTATTTGAACTTAAAATAAAATATGTGCAACCAATGGGCGCTCACCCTAATATATTTCAGGATGAAATTAAAGCAATCGAAAAATTTTCTTTTTTTATTCAAAGTTAGGCATGTTTAGTGTAAACTATAATAAATTATAAATTAACGTCTGTGAATATCCAAAGATACCATGCCAACTTGGGATAAAGATAGAATGTAAATTAAATTTCTCTAAGAAATTTATGAACGCTGACTTTAAACTTTTGAAGATTAAAGTTATAAAAGAAAACTCAGGAAGGTAAGTAATTGCATAGATAAGAGACTTTGTTGAAAAAGTCACGTTGGGAGGCTACAGTTATACACCTTATCATTTAAACCATAAAACGATGGGTTGTTCCAGTTCTCTGGTGTGAAGCGATAGGTTTGTAAACTTTGATAAAATCGATTTGATCTCTTCACAAGCCCGTTCATCCATAGTATGTTTGCAAAAAAAGTCAAATCAGCAACATTTCTTCTGTGCTGCAAGGCATCACGTTCGTTAGTGAGATTTGAGTTTCCAATGGAAGTCAAGGCAATTTAGACAACTCGAGTATGTTTCACCCCATATGTGAGAACAGTACACCATGCCCTGCACGTATAAAAGACATAAACTAAAAAACGTTGTTGACAAACTTACGACATCGACCTAAAATCCTATTTTTTAACAGCGTTCTTAACCAAATTAAAAATATGGAAATTCCATTTTATATTGTTTTTAACCTTAACTTCTAGAAATCTGACAGATTCTTTCTCTATAAGATCTTTTCGATCAAACGTTAATGGAAAAGAATTAGGTGTCGTTATTCTTGAAAAATGACAAACCTGTGTTTTGCTTGTATTGAATTCAACACTGTTAGCAATACCCCCAACAATAATTGTTTTAAGATCAACGTTTAGCACATCTTTCAGTTTTGATCCTCTGCCACTATGCGGTAAGGTTATTTATAATTTAAAGAGGCTTGAAGATGACTGACTCCAGAATGAGGAGAAATATCCGAAATAAAAGGATTGCCATCTTGTCGAACAGCCAATCAAATATTAATTAAGGCACTAAGCGCATAGACCACTAAATCTAAAACAGTCGGCGGCTATACGGAGAAACTTAAAAACTTTAGTGAATAGTGATAATAAAATTGTACCCTTACATTAGACACCTAGTCTTACAAGGATTGCAGGCAATGGAGAAGCAAGGAAGAGTACAACAGCGCCTTTCATCCGCCTGAACCTCTTTTGTGAACTGATGACCGAGTCTATCCAAGAAAGGATGAAGTAAGATAGTAAGAAGGAATGATCTTAATCCTGGAACAGTGCCATTGTGCGGCATTAAATAAATCGCACGTTCGACCAAAAGAAAACAAAATATGCTCGGGACTGAGTAGGACAACCCAAAAATACTTCAAGAATAATAGGACGACGAATGCATGTAAATTCTGTGTAACTGTTTTAATTGGAGGAAGAGACCTCAGCTCACCTTTTCGAATAATTTGGAGCTTTGACCCATACAAGAGAAACCCTTCCTACTTCCAAACACTCAGATCACACAATTACCCATTCAATGCTAACATAGTTAGAGTATGAAAAACAGAAAAAAATGTGTTCGTAGAGTTAAAATCAGACTAAAATAAAAATACATTAGAATTGAAATTTGGATAAAATTAAAAATTGACAAAACTGAACTTTGGTAAGGAAATAATGGTTAAATTTCAACTTCGATATACCATCAGCTCGGTGGCGTAGTTGGATAGTGTTTCTGCTAAAAACGGATTTGAATCACGATACTTTTGAGGAAGGTTTGAATCACGTTCCGGGGCTGTCTGAACCGGTCCCTATCAGTGATAGGGAAAGCTGAAGCCGGACGGGATCTAAGTCCTAATATATTGGTATAGGTTGAGTTGAGACAACCTAATGTTGGTTGGAAATGCAAATATTTTTTTTCAGTGTGTAAAAAAGCGAACATCAAAGCTCATGTTTTATTGATTTACTCTTATTTTACACTTCATCGCTAAAAATGTTGTTCTTGTGCGTTGAGTTTATGTGCGCTAATAAAATTTTGTTCCTTAAACCTGCAGCATAAATTTAGCTTACAACTTATAGCTTATTTAATTTTATAGCTTTTTGTCAACTTATTGCGTTTCAATAAATTTTCAATAAATAAAGTAAAATAATAAATACGTACTAAAAAATTAAAGCGATCTATTCCTATCTCAAACATTTCTACCAGAAATAAGTTTCTGAGAAACATTCTTGCAAAACAATTTTGTTATTACTCGTTCTACGCTCGATTTTCTAAATTAAAATTTGATGCATTCAATAATTTTAAACAGATGATCTAAGAATTTAAATGTTTTCAATCAACATCCCTTTTGTTTTTTTCACGAGGATATATAAAAACTATATATTAGTAATATTTGGTAATCTTTGATAAAATCTGGTTACTTTTTGTCACTTTCATTTCTTTATAGGCTATGTCTGGAACAATAATTGTCTGATAGAAAGGATAACAATCTAAAACGAAAAAAAAAATTATGTTCGTTGACCATCTTTTTGTATTTAAATGAACATCTGAAATATCTATGTGAAAAGATTTTAATTCCAATGTTTGTTGATAAACAAATGTTACTTCAAATGTGGCATGCAACATAGCATATGACATTCGTTATTAAGAGAAGCTACAAATTTCAAAAGAAACAAACATGAAAATCGGTTTCTGGCGCCGTTTTTTTATTTTTTAAGGGATACTGTTGTAACACATGTAAACATGTATTGGTGCCATCCATCATTTTTTATTAAACAAAGAAAATAACATTCAAATCACATAAAATGGTTTAACCATTTATCTTCAAATATTACCCCCAAGTGATAGTAGACACACAATTTTTTTTAAAAGTAATAAAAAATTTAATTACAACACCCTGTGAGTTTTTTTGTTCTTTGTGTATGTAATGAAAAAATTAAGAAAAATTATATTTTACTTGTTGGTCGGTTCGTAACTGCTGATTTAATAATCGGTATAATTAGTGGTTGATGTTAATGTTTCTTAAGTTTGCATACACGGTAGTTAAGGCGTTTATCAATTTCATTTTTTTTAACTCTTAGAGTTTGCATTTTAAATGCAATAACAAAACATAATTACTTTATTTGTTTATGTATGTATAATAAATTACTTGTCGTAGAAGGTCGAAAACTTTAAATTATTCATTTTCACATAAAATCTGTCGAATCATTTGAACGCAGAAGAAATTATAGGAATTTATTTACCATTTTCTATTATAAGGGCAAAAAATACAAAACGCAACGGTCCCTTGTCTAATGAGTATAAGAAAATTTAGTTTGTGTTTGACCATTTTCTATAGTCATGAAATATGCATTGTATGCAGATGAGATTTAGATAAAATTGTTTTGTTAAAAAAAATCATTAGAAGGGACAATTGACATTTAAATGCATAACTCAACTTTGATTAATGTCCATACTTCTATTTCAAAAATTCAATTTATTATTTTAGGTTATTATTATAATTATATTTTATGTAATCAAATATTTTTGTTTAGTTTTAATTTTGAGTAAGTTTATAATTGAAAATTAATTATTTCTTGATCCGCCTATTTTCACCTGATTCATAAGAATTGATTAATTACAATTTTTTTTATAAAGTGAATGGAGATGTTGATGTTTTTTTGATATATGTACAAGATAACTAGAGTTAAATTGAATTTGTTCGTTTTTCTTTATGTATGTATATTTTTGCTAAAGGTTATCTCAATTTAGAAATTTCAATTTTTAAATTTTTTGTGGTGCCGGAATGGTTTGAAATCCTCAAAATGTACAGATCAAGATTGGTGATTGGTTAAAGCCTGAATTAAACAGTGTAGATGTTTTTTTTCCTAAATTTTCGAGATTGGATGAGCCTGGGTGGTTGGTGATCTGCAGCAAACTAAACAATCAGTTTCTATTCATTTTGATCCATCACTATTCTAGTCTATGGCATGAAACGACACCAACAGCTTGGCTGATATCATCATGTCAGTATTATGACGGCTCATACCTCGAATTTATATATGTTTTTATATTATATATACGAATTCATATACGAATTTATATATGTTTGGACCGTTTGACCTTCCTTTCGAGAGATGGTATGACTTTCCATTTGATTGTGAAAATTGTTTTACAATCAGTGGTAGCTACTACCCAGTATTCATAAAATAAGTATAAACATGATCGCAATACATGCTCTAATCGAGCATATACATAGTTTTTGAGCATATCCTTCTTTGGAACTGGTTACAAGACAGTTTTGATAAATGCCTGAATTTTGTTGAATTTTATACACATTCGAGGTACTAGCTCGTTTTTTATATCATACTTTAACACTGAATATATTCAAACGAACCCGAGCGCGTCACCTTGCCACATAAAAGAATCGGTCGTTTGCGCTTCAACTACATTTCAGTAGTTTGATATCTGAAATAGAAATATATTTTTCTTATAAATAAAATTTGTTTTATAATAGGTTTACAATATGTGTCACAACAACCCATTAAAATCATTTAAGACCAAGGTCCAACAACAACATGCGTTCTGAGGTGTTACAGGACCAATATTTTTTTTGTTTTTATGTTTTTTTACAGAATGTGTAGCTCAAAAATATAGTCTATCACATATAAAATATGACATAATCCAATTCTTCGTGATAGGAGAGATGAGCTTGTGGCACATTCTTTGATAATGTAATGATCTTACTCAATGATTAAAACCCACATATAGAGGCATATGAAGGGGTTTTTATAGAAGGGGCAAGAAACAGCGTGCCATCATCATGCAATATTCCATAACTAAGATTTAGAGTGATATCTCACGTTAACTTATTTGTCAATAGCAAAATTTTAAAAAAATTACAAATCAACGAAAACTAGTAACATACTCATAGAAACAAGTATAACGTATAATGTATGAGCGTGGCGTACTTTCGGTACGATAACAATGAGTCGAACAAATACTAAATACTATTCGGGAGGAGTTGTGTGTAATATACTTGTGCGATTTGTCATATTTCCTAACCGTTGTTTGTATATTATAACATATATGGTAAAAGATTGACCATGTAGAAAAGATATCAGTTTCGCATTGGTATGTTAACTAAATAGAAAATATTCCAAATCCTATGAATTCAACACATAACAATGTTTAGATATTTAATACAAAAATGTCCAAAAATTAACTGCATTTTTATATGTAGCAAAACAGTATCACAAAACTTAACATTCTTTGGTTGAATACGTTTTTTATTTAGCGAAAAAATGGGCTGATTTCTATTCGGCAACTTGTTTATATTTTACCAAACCCTGCTGTTTTGTGGGTAAGAAACATAAATCTGTTTACTATTAGCAGAGTGGTTGGTCGTCCATTAATTAAAATTTGTTCGTGAATGTTTGTGTATGTAGCGTGATATTTTGTGAACACGTTTCACCGTGTTAATTTGATTAGTCCATCTACAATGAAAAAAATATTTTTATGTGTTCTACAATATGAGGTTAACAAAATCAAAATTGTAGCATCAACGAAAATTTAGTACAATTGACAGTTAGTTGGTGCATGAACATTGACAATCGGTTAGAGAAAATTTGAACTTTTGTATTGGAATGCAGACTCTAAATTGTTTAAAACGTGCTGCATGGTTAACGTAAACAGAAAAAAACTAGAGTAGAGAAAAACAGAAAAAAACTCAATCATATGTACTTCGTTTCACGAGTTGCTTGACCTTGCTGTTTGCATGGCGTTAAGCGGCCAAAAAATATTTAAAAATATGTATTTCCAAAAACTTATTATGCTATGGGCTCTGTACACTGGCCTCTTATTTTCTGGGACTTATCACGACACAAACGAAAGTGGACAAACTTACGATAATGTCAATTTTTCACAAAATTTGTACCGTGCCATTAATGCTTAATCATCTATTCCTCTTATTAGTGATGGCATATTTAAACGCAAAAAAAAAAAACAAAATTCGACGCACACTTTCTAGTAGTAATAGATTCATAAAGACAGGGAGGATAATTAATGCTTAGTCAATGATGATACATCACTGCGAGGCATTTATTGGTGCCTTCGTTGAGAGAAAAAAATCGGTCATTAGAACCTTTTTTGTGCCAACCGAATGTTTTCTGTCACAATAGCCTCAAATTCGGTTGTCTTTTCTTTAAAAACCAAATTTGAATGCAACTCAAGTGTCTGTTCTCCATGTTAGAGGCGGTTTGGAGCGAGCATTCACCGGATCAAGTGGCACGCCATATATAAACGGGCCATAAAGTATTTCTGAGAACCTTAAAATCAGCACAGAATGGCATTCATGAAAAATTTCTGCTTCTTGAGGTTAACACCCTCACCCTGGACAAAAATTAATAGAGAGTAAACAGAAAGTAACAGATCCGTATATCAAAATAAAACCTTAACTGGACATTAAAAAGGACCAGACTACCGAATCGGAAAGAGGAACGTATGCAGTCTAAGCCCTTCTGATGCTTTAATGAGTCTAGAAACAGAGGCTAAGAGGCATAGAATGGATCTCGTTACTCTGAAAGAAATTAGAGAGTCAATAATCGTCAAACAAGATTTGGATAGTCACTTTTTATACTGTAGTGGTTATCCTTATCGAAAATAATTTGGTACTGGTTCCAAGTTCTTAATGAAATTACTTCCCCGCCAATAAGAGGATCTCTCTGTTCGCGGTACACACAAAAATATCTCTCTCATTGCACCGCATGCACCCACTGAAGCTTAGACCGTCGACGAGAAGGAGACAATCTACATAGCGCTGCAAGAATTATGAAACAAACACCAAAACACGACTTCATTATGGTTCTTGGTGACATTAATGTGCCAGTTGGTAGAGATATTTTTAGGGAAATATGGTGGACCCAATAATCTGGGAAAAGGGAAAATCTGGATTCATTTCAAAATTCGACAAAATGGCGGGGGTCTCCCGAATATCTCTAAGTTAAAATAACTTCTAATCTCGGCTTTTGATCTTATTGAAACTTGTTATATGTTAAAGGTTTTAATACTGTTTCCAATATTTCTGCATACCAACTTCCGGTTTGTCACTTCAGCTAAAAAGTTTATTTTTCAGGTGTTTATGCATACTGTAGTCTACAATTATCGATCGATTTTCATGAAACGTTGGTAAAAGTTTTCAAGTAACATGAGAAAGATTTTATCAGCTTCTGGGATACATTGGATCAAGGATAGGGGGATCCACCATACAACAGGTGTTTTTTTTCATTATGTTTTCAATGTTTGTTGGCAGCATACAACATTTGTTCGTGAATGAATTTCGATGACACTTTGGAAAAAGATGCAAATATGTATGACAAGGAACTGATTAGTTTTTGAGCGATATTAAACACACTGGTGCTGGGTCCCCCGAGAATCTGTTTTTTTGAAAGCTAAATAACATACGTTCCTGATAATCGAATTGGATGAAACTTGGTACTCAAGCATTTAGTACGGTTCACAACAGTTCTGCATCCCAACTTCGGGCTTTTCACTAACGGTAAAAATTGTTTGTATAATTTTTTGAATTTTTTTCAGTGTCTTTATGCACACTACAGCCAACAATAATGAAGTGATTATGATGAAACTTATGAAAAAGGTTTCAATTAGTGTGAGAAGATAATGATCAATTTTTCGGACACATCGATCAAAGTGGCAGAGGGTCCGGACTGTTGACTTTTTCTAATTGGAACT
This sequence comes from Diogma glabrata, assembly GCA_963693315.1. Classification (NCBI taxonomy): domain Eukaryota; kingdom Metazoa; phylum Arthropoda; class Insecta; order Diptera; family Cylindrotomidae; genus Diogma; species Diogma glabrata. The sequence continues at coordinate 177,476,905 of OY856187.1, forward strand.
ACGCGAAATCTATAACATTGGTTAGCCATTAATTAAAGCATTTGATGGATTTTAGCTCACTTTATATGCAGAACATTTTGTTTCCAGAGCTGTGGTGAAGTTAGCCTATGCATCAGCGTCGCAATATTTTTTTAATGGGAAACTAATATGTGTTTTTTGTTGAACAGATAACGAAATAGAGTATATTGACTCTTGCCATCATTAATAGGGCACTTCATTTAGTGATGTTTGAACTAAAATAAGTTCGCAGTATTAATAATTGATTAAATTTTGAAGGACCTTATTGTTATAATTTGATGGTGTGAGATGGTGTTGATGGTGTGTTTCTCTGTCTTTTTCATTTGTTATTTACGGCAGATTTTCAATGGATGGGATTATTTTTGTTGCTTAATTGAATAAGAAAACCAAAGCGAAAGAGATAAATAGAAAGCCTTTTTCAAAGACCAAGTCGGTTTGTAAAACCACATTGATTTAAATTTTATTTAAGTTTTAACTTTCAAAAGTTAATTTAACTTTCCAAGAAGAATTATAAAAAGAATTAGATAGTCTTTCAAGTGGTTGTTAGAATTTATTTTTGCTATTAACTTTATAATATTTTTTTCTAGCTATTCAGTTAATTTTGATTTACTATAGAAAAAGAAATATTAAATGTACTGTGTATAAAAACATTATTTTCTTATTATAAAGAATGAAAAACAATATTATTAACCACTAAATGTGCGATTTATTCAATGATCAATAAAAAATAAAAAATGGTGAAATTAGGCTATTGATATTAGTGCAGATTGTGGTTGTAAAAATGGTTTCAATGAGTGCAATGAAAATTTATTTGTCATAAGAACAAGATTAACGCATTCATGGCAGCCATTTCAATGGCATTGTAAATGTTAGTAAATGATACGGTTTCCCATTAAAAACAACAACTAGTTTTTTTTAAGAAAAAAACATAATAACGAAATTAAACCTAAGGACCAAATTAACGGTGTTTGTATTAAAAATATGAAGTACAAAAACTTTATAACAAAAAAAGATGCAATTCAATATTTTTGTAGCGTGTATTTCAAATTAAGAAATCGATTTTACTTGTACTGTAAAATCAATTGTAAGTGTGTAAATATTCACTGTTAGCATAACTGTGGAAATCAAGACATGATCTAAGTGTAATGGCGCATGTTATTTGTGCCTGTTTCACGATGAAATGAAATAATATATTAGATAAACAAGTTCAAAAACCTGGATCGATCACCTACTGGAATTTAAATATCAACGTCTAACCCTCGGACACTAGAAGAATTCAACCAACGTTAAAATTATTTTTATATGTATGTTTTCCTTTTTTTTTGCAAATATTTTTCTTTCTGTTCCATATAAATCATTGAGTTGAAAATTAGAGATTTTCCTGGGCCAGAGGCCATGTGTTGAATTTTTTTTAATAATTGTTATCCCGGATATAAACAGAAACCTGTTTATAACAAGAGATATCTACCATGTTGCCGCAACATTGGAGAAATCAGAAACCATTAATGGAGACTTCGATAAGTCATGGTATTTATTTAATCGAAAATGCATTTCAAGGGGTGCTAAGGGAATACTCGGACGACACAAAAACCACTCCCAGAAGCCCATGGATGCATCAAGCATGATATTCAATACAAAAGAGATTTCTATCTGAAATGTCTACAAGGACGCACCACAAGGTCAAAGGAGAGCTATAAACTGGAAAAGAGCTATAATATGAACTAAGCTTACTTGTGCATCAAAGTTACACGAAGAGTAAGTAGCCGAACTCTCCAAAGAGGAATTTGAAGCGACGAATAAAGCACCTAATATCGACGTTATATCGACGTTATATCCGAAATGATTGTACACGTTGATGAAACTCTATCATCAAGATTTTTTGAACTTGCTCAAATGATCTGGAGGATTGAAACCATGCCATAGGACTGGAATTCAGTTATGCTGATATCAATTCATAAAAAGTTTAATCGTTTAATCGCAATTTCTTAAATTTTTTTCATTTCGTTTCGATGGGAAATTTAATTTTCTCAAAGGTTCATAAATAGCATATCGAAATTTTGCCTCGTTTTCATATTGAAAAAAATTGATAACAGTAGATTTGCATCCTATTTCCAAAATGCCTCTATAATCAAAAATAAAAGCTATGAGATTCAACATTGACGTGAGTACACCAATCACCTTTAAAATAGCAGGAATACATTCAACTTGCTCTATAAGATCTGGAATACGTCTGTCCTGGCAAAAAAAAATTAAAACTACGATTCAAAAAAAATCCAATCAAAGCTATAAGGAAATTATTTGAATTTTTTCAATTGGAAGGAATGGTTGGATTTTTTTCAGAGAAAACATCACTTTTCGTTTTTCGGGCCAGATTCGAACATTTATTATCAGTGCTGTAACTCAAATAATGTTACGGGAGACACATCAATTACGCCACCGATGCTGGAAGGTGGAGGTCTGGTGGTCCGTTAAGGTTCACCAATTGGTCAAGCACGCTAATCAACGCTGTCGCTAGCTTATTTCGTGACTGGGTTCTATCGACCGCCCTCTTAACAAGAAATGTAAAATAACACAATAACCACAAAACTGAATGACCATCTTTAAACCGCACGTGTCTCAAGCAAAACCCAGACGCCTGAATGAGATGTCCGCCATGTTACAACTCTTCGTAAATCTTTAACTTAGCGATTCATATGCCTTTTCTTTGTTCTTTTTTTAATTATAATATCTTATAAGCCGTAATAATAAAATGTACTATGTTACCTTTAATTTTAACTCGACTATCCAGTAGACTCCTAACAGATGCTCTATCAGAAGTTTGATTGGATTGATATTTGATATAGATATTAATAATCAACTCCACGTGGATTATTAGATACACAATAGATTTCAGGCACCAAATTTCTATTTGACTACCTTCTGTACCGGTTCTGTACTGGTGTACTGAACTGGACGTATTTTGCGCTAACAAAAAGTAACATGAACCTGGTATTTTCTTGTGATTAGTTGAGGCGTACTCAGATGTTATTTGCAGTTTATTCTGTTGTTTCTAATGATGCTAGCAAAGTTTTGATAATGGGCACAAAACGTGCTATCAGCCAGTACATATTATCGCTCCTATTTGTTTCCAGTTATACTTCTAAAGTTCACCGGAAATCGAAATACTAATAGTTTTTCTTTTATTTATTTTATTAATACATAACCAAAAACAGACAACAGAACTAAACAAAATTCGATTATACTCAGTTTTATATAAATTTGGAATTTTTTTGCCATGTCTGTTCGTCACATGTTTTTGCAACCAACTCTATCCCAACTGTTGCTTTTCTTAAAAAATAAATTCCAATAGGACAAGTCAAAAAACGGAAATGGAGGCCTCAAGCTCTACCGACTGATATAGCTGGGCCAGACAAAAAAGTATAAGCCTAGAACCGAATATAGGTGGGCGATGCAGTATATAAAAATGGGAGGGGCTCTACGAAAAAAATAAAATAAAATGAAAACTAGTGGATAGCATATATCTATTGATTGACGTACGTCATTGGAATGGTATATTTCGCGTTGCTGGGAAATAACGTCTACCAGTTCTTAGAACGCATTTTCGACTAGCCTGGTAAGGTAACTATGGCCTTCACGAATTTCCCAATTCGGCACTTAGATGCTTTCCGGTGTTGCTTAAAACGAACTTTTGACGGAAGACGATGTAACCGAGGACAAAAACATGAGGGAGTATATAAAGCGGCAAAGGTATGATGAACCCCATATACCTTGAAGGGAATTTTTTAAACCATTTGGATTTCTTCTGAGACAATTATTTCGGGACAACCGGAAACATGGAACACATTGGTTTCTAGCAGTTTAAAAAAAGGCTCGACGGTGAGTTTCCCTAAAGAAAAGAAACGGGAGCTTTGTGAGGAGGTCTAAGATAATAAAAATTGCTATGTAACCGAACTTAGTTCGGGAAGGACCAATTATATCAATGTATAATTGTTGCCGGGCCCTTCTAATTTTAGAGAAGTTGTCGTATTACGTAGCACGGTGTTAAGTGCTTTGATAGTTTAACAAATGCCACATTGAGAAACATAGGAATTAATTTACGTAGTCATCCGGGGCCAAATGTAAAATTGACGTAAGTGGTAGAGTTTTTGTGACGCCGCGGTGTGCAGAGGTAGGCGGATCATGTGTCTGGAAAAGCAACTTGGTTATTAACTCTTCGAAAACCGAACATTTCTAAGTGTCACCTTCCGGTGTAATATCACTCTGGGAGAAGTTAAGATTTTTATCTGTGTAAATTGGGAAGAAACAAATGAAATCTTTACTAATCTAAGATAATTGTCACTGTTGCAAGGGATTTTAGATCAAGATTAAAAAATATAAGTTTTGTTCTCGGGACCAAATCGATGAAGAACAGTTTCGAAAGAGCATCTAGACCATTAGTTTACAACGCTGATGCTTAATATCAAAAGTGAATCCTTGCACTTTAAGATCCATCGTGTCAGGCAACCTGACAAATCTTTCTGCTGCATCAAACACTTGAGAGAGGCATGATCGGTAATGAAAGCATCACTAACCACGAGCTACTACGACAAACTGAGCAAATAAACATTGAGACTGAGGTGCCTGGATGTGTTTAGAGTAGAATCAACCGGGCAAAGTAAAAGACGGCAGACTAGCAATTACACTGTCCAACCTTGAAATTGTTTGAACAACAAAGCTTTTTTCTGGATCATGGTGATTACATCAGCGTTGATGCTAAGAAGAATATTAGTACCAAAATTAATAGCACTTCAAAATTTTGAAAGTTTGACAATGATTGACAAAGTTGTTATGACGCTGTAGACTTTATAACAGTAGTAGACCATTTTTTGATATTTTTATGATTGCCCTTGAATATTATATTGCAATTGATTTACGAAATGGATTTTTTTTAATTCAAATGTTAAACAATGATCGTGATTTAGCTGTTTTGTTTTGAGCAGAAACACTTAAATCATCAGTGTAAAAATGACGAAGATTGAATGCGAAACAAATTCGGGTTTGTCTAACTTAATTTTGAGTAAAGTTACATCGGATTAGGTTCAATATCATTTCCACAAAAGATCAGCGGTACAGTTAAAAGAAAATAAATTAATTCTTTAATCCAAATTACTGTAATAATCAGATTATGTACATACTTTTTAAATGATACATAAATAATTTATCAATTGAAAGTCACCAACCGTTTCTATTTGATCTTTTAAATAAAAATTCAATTATTATATTATTTATTATTATTCGTAACGACCAAAACTAAAAACGCATTTCGTTTCGCAAAAACAAAAAAATGAACAACTAAATATTTCAAATATTATACATACATTAAAATCGTTCATGTATGATTTTTATCTCGTGTACTAAGAAATTAGAATTTTTTGATGTAATCAAAATATAAAAATTAGAAAAAAAATTTATTTATGAAAATCGATTAAAAATGATTTGATTTAGTTTTATTCATAATAATCTTATATTTTAGTTTGTACACATAACTGTACGGCTTTCACTTATCTCTTTAAAACTAATTGTTGTAGATTTATTTATTTAATTATTTAAACTTTCAAATTCCTTTTTTTTAAACATATATTTATTTTTTATTTTCTTATTCTTATTTGTTGATTATTAATTTGCAAGGTTTTGAAAATAAAAAAAAATTGATTTGTCCAAACACCAAAATATAAAGTTTAATACAAATAATTGATTATTAATAGTTTGAATGTCTTTTTATTTATTAATGTAAATTTCTTATGAGATTAAGGTTTTTATCCATAAAAATTATTAGAATTTGTTTTGCATGATTTAAGTATTAGACAAATATAATGATTTCATTTTTTTTTCTTCTTCAGTTTCCCGAATTTAGATTATCATTATTAGCGAATTTCCGGATTAGGTTTTTGAAAAGATTTAGAAATAATTTAAAATTGATGTGATTTTTGTTGGATAAATTTAGATTATGAATTGATTTAAAATATAATTGTTTGAATTAAAGGTGAACAAATAAAATAAACTTTAATGTCGGAAATGATATTTTGGTATGGAAATAAGGAATAAAGCATCTCTTAATTTCCTTATAATACATCTGTTAATGTCGCATAAAATTAAAATTTTAATTTTTCGTATGAAATTATTAATCAATTTCGAGAAATTTCAAATTTACTAAATTGACGCTCCCGTAGGCGTGTTATCAAATTTCATCACATAAACCACTTATTTATTGCAAGTTCTATTTTTATTTTTTCAAAACAAAACTAAAAATTCGACCAAACTGTTCGAATTTGTAATTTATGTATATAAATTAACGAATTTAACAAAAACAAATCTTGTTTTTCATAAAATTTATATTCTTGTTTTGTAAATAAAAACCAATATAAATAAAATTAAGATCAAAACTGAATAATAAGTTTTTTTAAAATAAAAGAAATTTTGGACAAGAAAATAATAATTATCGTTCTATAAAAAACAATTAAGATAACGTCCAAACAGATTTTTAATAAATAGAGATACATAAAATTGTTTTGATAAATTAAAACAGTTTTTATTAAAATTTTCTATAAATAGATTTGAATAATTACATAAATTAAAAATACACAAAAATTGATAAATATATGTATTTGCAAAGAGTTCCAAATATTTGTCGTATTGATCATACTCATCGTTAATCATTATGATTAAATGAAATTTATGTCCCGGATATTGTGATGGAACATATTGATTGTAAGAAATTTTTTTTAGAAAAGAGCTTACCGTTAATATGATGCTAATAGAATAGCTTTGCTTTTAAATTTTATAAGTCAACCAGATACATCGAACTCTGTAAATAAAATATTTAAGATTTGCATTGTTAGTATGAAAGCAACATACTTCTACACGAAAATGCCTTGCTTAAAACATTTATTTAACTTTTGTTAATATACTTTTAATAATAATACTTTTGTTATTTTGTAAATTATATTTAAAATATTATAAGAAATGTGTATATATTGGTTATTATTTAAAACGGCTCCCTCCACGCATAAGATGCATTGAGGGAGCAGTTTTTGTTTGTTTTGGAAATTTTTTACCATTTTCAATCTACGGTTTTGACAGCCTGCATTCTACTCCTAGTTATAACAATGTTTGACAGTGAGGTATCCCTAATTAAAACGGATACCTTAGGGGTACTGACGGATGAACTCTGTTTATTTTGCGGTAGTATCCTCAATCTTAGTTGTGAAATATTCTTTGATGGCACGCTATTTCTCGCTCGAATAGACGAGCCTTCATCAACTGCTTAGAGCACAAGTTGTTGTGAGACACAACACGTTTTATTAAAAAAAAAGTTGGGGTTCTTTTAAATCTAAAAAAACTTGAAAAATCAACCAATCACTTTTTAGAACTGGATTTAAAAGGAGAAAAATTATATTTTTGTATGTACATATCTCCAAATACAAATTTTTTTTATTTATTTCAACAAAAAATTTGTTTGATATACATCAATGTTTATACGACAAAACGTTGATGATTTAAATTTAGATAAATATTATTTATTCAAAGTAGCAATAATAAAAAGCTCGTAGCTCGATTGTAACAAAATTGATAACAGAGAGGCGGATTGATTCCAAAATGTGTATATTTGTATGAAAATGTTCAGAAAATATGTGAAGTCAACTCGACTCTTCTTTATTGGTGAAAGATAAATTAAAGTGGAAAATTACTAATTTTTGATTGTTGCCATAGTGAGTGACAGAGGTTTGGCCGAGAAACTTCACATTTAAACAGATTAAGCAATAATTTTTGAGAATTTAAAATAAAAAAACATGTATGTGATTGTTTTTATATGTATAGTAATGCCATCGATTAAATAAAATTTTGAATTTAGTTTTAGAATATAACAATTCAGTGAATTTTGCAGTTTGACAAAAACTTTATTATAATCCTAGAAATGTTTCAAATTCGCAACTAATAAATCTAACAATTTTTAATTTTTCAAATATTTTTGTGTGTTGTAAATATAGAATTTAAAATCTCTTACACTGATGGTAAATATCTAAATGCGATGTTTTGTTGTTAAAATAAAATCTGATCTAATTCCAGTTTTTTAAACTCGAAAACATAGTAGAACACCTTCACTTATAAAGAAAGGAAATCTATAAAAAGTTTCCAAATATGCAACACACAAATTTTTTTGCAAAACCATAGATTTTTTTGTGGTTTTCCAAATACTTTTTTTTTCAAATTTACATAGAAATATTACAATTTACAAATTTACATAGAAATACAATATTTATTATAATATAATATATCTTTTTAAAAATCAAATTGCTTAAAAATTGCTGAAGTGTGATCTTATCTGTGTGATCTTTTGTGCTGGGTCTTGGAATGAGCCCAATAAAAGTGAAACTCGTGATCTGGACCACCGACGCTGAACCCGATCATTTTAGATCATACTTGACATACAAGTGGTATAGGTGAAATAAATAATATGTGTGTTCTTAAAAATTTTTTAAAGTGCTTAATTTGAGAACAGGTTGGTCCGAAAAATTCTGGAAATTCAAACTCAAGGTAACTTTGAAATCAAATTACAAGACAATGGTTCACCCAATATCAACGGTTTGTGTCTGTTGAAAAGATAATTTACTGTCCTATTGAAACTGAAAGGACTTGGTTTTGTTCTAAAAAATATACAATTCAAGTTAAAATATTTTAATTGTAAAACTAAAGTTTTTGATCTGAGATACCCAATTTTTTAAATCGATACCTTTAAAAAAATTCTTTCTTAAAATTTTGGCATGTTGTAGAGGGAAGGTTTAAAGTTTCATATTGCAAAAAAAAATTCAATAAATGCTTGATTTGAGGCATCAGAGCCATCTTTAAAATGCTTATTTCTTAATATTTTAAACAGTGTAAGCCAAAAATTTATTGTAAAAATTTATTGTTTTTTCGATAGGCAGTTTTTACTTTTCCAATGCACCTAAAACTTTTTATATCGGGTAAGCTGTTCTTTTGCAATTTGATTGCAAAGTTAACTTAAATTTGAATTACCAGAAATCTTTTGGACCACTCTGTTCTCAAACTAAAGACTTTAAAAATTTTCTAGAAACAAAAATATTTTTTATTTCATGTACTTGTAATTCAAGTATGAAGTCGATCAAAAATGGTCCAGTTCTAAAATCAAATTTTTGGGGACGTCCAGATTCCAGAACACGAATTGCATCTATAAAATGGATTTTGAAAACCTTTTCTAATATAATAGTAATTTTCAGAAAGAATGGAAGACTGACTCTGGTTTTAGTGGTATCTTTGATCTTATCTAATTTGGTTAGTTGTAAATTTTTATATTTCTTTTTATGTTTATTTATTATTTTATAACCAAATTGAATTGAATAGCCGTTATAATTGGTAGAGTTTTGGATGTATGTAATTTCTTCTTCAAATTATGGTGTTTCCCTGGGAATGTTATATAGCACAGTCATGCTACGGACCAATAACACTAGTTTACAAAAAAACGTCCCTAAATAAAACCCAACTTTTATTATAGATTTTGACCTGCTAAACACGAATATCATATTAATTTTTTAGGTTAGCTCTTGTTTTTGTGATATTCGAGAAAAACCAATTTTTTCGGTGAATAAAAAGGTTATTTGGTTTTTGGATTGCATCGCGACAAGAAAAATGAGTTTCTGAAGAGTCACCCTGACTCCTGTGTGACTGAACCCACTGCATCAAATGTGTCATCCACTTAGCACTTTTGTGACTGGAAAAACGCAAGGGGCGGACTTATTGTATGACCACTTTTTTGTCACTGTAAAAAGTCACACGAATCTTAACAGCAACTACTCTGACATAGTTGTAAATCATTTTCAGGAAACTGCTTAGCAACAGTCAAAAAAAGGTTTTAGTGGAATCTCATAGTGCTAATATTTTGTAGTTGCAATAAAGTTGCATTAAGCCGTACAATGGCATCTGAAAACTAGGTTATTGTGAGGTATCATTGAAGTTACTTTCTATTTAACTATAAAGATAGAGAAAAGTTGTTTGGTGCATATAGCTGCAATGGTTTGTTGCTGTGCAGTGAATATTAAAATTTTTGAAACCGTTTTTAGGAAAATAGATTATATTTGCAGTCAAATGATCATATATTTAGTTGCCAAACAACCACAAAATTTTAAGATAAAAACAAAACTAATGTCTTTAAGAATGAAGTCGAAGAAAAATAGAATGGACTTTGAAAATATTTTATCCACGACTCGACTACTAAAGAATATATGCTTTCCATGCGTATGTCTTCCATTGTAATTGTATTCATTCCACAACTAGTGAATTTGATTAAAATTCTTTAATAGTTCTATAGTTTATTAAATATTCCCCTAACAAATTAAACAACAAACTTGTTTTATTTTTCGCTATCTTTGATGTATTTATTTCAATATGGCGATACAAATGTTTGCATGAAAAGTGGAAATTAAACGAAATATTTTACAATCGTGAATAAAATAGCATCCTGTATTCGCTTAGGATGATGGCAATTCTTCACTCGAATGATTCCCTCCATTCGCTACGCTCGTTTCGGGAAACTTCATCCTCGTGAAGAATTACCTTCATTCTAAGCTCATACAAGAATCTACTATTTCGCTATTTTCCCAAACTATATTTTACTAACGCTTTCATTTTTATTGTAAAAGATGCTAAAGCAGCGATTTGAAAAATATGCTTATTTTAGACTTTATTTGAAATTACGCATTGGAAATATAATTTTTAATAGCAGAAGGAAATTCTATTTTCAAGCATACTAAATCGCCTGTGAAATGGGTTTTTTCCCTCAAGTGTAAAAAGAATAACAAATTGTAGTTGCTATGGTATTATCATATAATTTTACAAAGTTTTTAAAACAAAGCAACCATGAAAATTTTTTCGATTTCTAGTTTAATAATTTCTAATAATAGGCCAGTACAAATAGTATTTGAACAACCAAAATAGCTATTTATGTACCAAGGGCGTCATGTAGCATATTGCGCCCGGAAAGCGACGTAATCTAGCCCGAGGGCCTCTGGTCCGAGGGATGGATGTTGTTTGATGGGCGTAATACCCAGTAACGCCAGTGGTGCCTACAAGATTTTATGCTTCACTTAATAAGCAAAAAACTAAGAAAGAATTTAATTTGTTAGCCTATAGAGGAAAAACGTCTTCTAGACAGAGTTGTAAGAACTTGACCATTTTGGATTTTCCTGAAACTTTGCATATAAGTACTATGGACAAAATAAAAAATACGACTTTTTTTAAAATTTTTTTAAAGTGCATAGTTTGAGCATTGGGGGCACCCCAACATACATGAAAAATGAAAATTCTGCCAATCCGATGTAACTTTGAAATTAAATTGCTCAAGAACGGCTATACCGATTTTATGAAATTTTTTTTTGTTTGATAGATGATTAGTTAGTCGTTTGAAAAAAATTAATTTGTTGTTTTTATAATCAATTTTTAAATAAAAATATTAAAAAAACTTAGTTAAAGATGGCGCTAGGGTCGAAGACTAAAAATCTTTAAAATTGAATATCTCAAAAACACGAATTATCGCCTCTTTGTTAATTTGTTATATTTTAAATTAAGGTTAGAACTATATTTAAAAAAAAAGTCAAAATTTGATTGATTTTAAAATTTTTCGTTAATGGAAGTTGTTTGAAAAATGAAGAAAAATTCGAATTTCAGTCGTACTAAAAATCTTTGAAATTAAACATCTCAAGAACAAGAATTTACGCCTCTTTGTAAATTTTGAATATTTTAGAATAAAAATAGAGCTGTTTTCAAAAAAAAAATTAATTAAATTCCAATTGATCTTCAACCCTAGCGCGATCTTTAAAAAAGTTTTTTTAATATTTTTATTTAAAAATTAATTATAAAAACAATGAATTAATTTTCTTTCAAACGACTAACTAATCATCTATCAAACAAAAAAATTTTGATGAAATTGGTATAGCCGTCCTTGAGCAATTTAATTTCAAAGTTACATCGGATTGGCAGAATTTTCATTTTTCATGCATGTTGGGGTGCCCCTATGCTCAAACTATGCACTTTAAAATTTTTTTAAAAAAAGTAGTATTTTTTATTTTATCCATGCTACTTATATGCCAAGTTTCAGGAAAATCAAATATGGTCAAGTTCAAATCTCGACTTTTTCACCTGCGTAGATCAACTTTTTCATCTATATTGATATGCAAAAATCAAGTTTTAGATCAAGGTTTTTATCTATATTAATATGCAAAAATATACAAATGTATCCTAGTATACCAAGAAAATAATTATTTGTAATTTAAAATAAGTATTTGTTGTTTATGCGTTGCTATGCAAGCAAATTCTCCTAAATTTTTTAGCGTATGACAAAAACATTGTATGACGTTTAAAATAATTTGATAGTTTTGGAAAACCAAATGAACATTATTAATAACTGAAATGTTGCTAAACATTTTTAAGCAAATGTAAAAATCTTTTACTAGCTTAAATTTAATAAGAATTATTAACATTTTGTAGACAAAACGACAGCAAACATAGTTTTATTTAGTTTTTAAGCGTTTTAATAGCGGGCATTATGAATTCATAATGCCCTCTCATAACGCCCAAGTTTTTATGAATGTCTTTATATATAGCGCATCCTAGATATTATAACAACTTCATATCATTGTGAAGCATAAAATTCGTTACAGCAATCTGACAGCGGGATATTGTAGAACAAGATATTATAAAAGAGGGAAAAATAAATCGAACCGACAACTGCTATCCGGGGTGGAATGGGGTGGATTTTTAGGGGTTGAAAACAGTTTTCGCTATTTCTGGCTAAACCGTGCATCCTATCAAACAAATTTATGTGTAAAAGTTGTAGGGAATAAAAATATCTACAACTTTGGTACCCAACATTTTTGCCCTTACCTCAAAATTTTTCGAAAAATCGTTTTTTTGGTTTTTCATTTTTTATTTGACAAAAAAAAAACTTTATGAAGCTCAAACGTTGGCAAAAGATACTTCTGTTTAATTAAAAAGGCAACAATTTTTTTGGACGGAAATATGTAGAGGTTGTTGTTAAATTTAATTTAAAAAAAAATCCACATTTTTAACTGCGATTCCTCTTAAAACTACGGCTCTTACAGAGTTCTGTTTTGGCTCACTTACTCGTTGTTACGTTTACTTTCGATAAATGGTAAGAAAAGGTATACTGCAATGGAAAAATGATAAAACGAAAAAAAAACGCTTTTTTCGTGGTAATTTGCATATTTATCGTTGAATATTTGTTATTAATTAATAAAATCATTTTAACTGTTTTATGATTACGTAAACGACGATCATTCGGAAATGCATTATATGCTTTCGTTACTTTTAGTTTATTTAAGTAACAAAAAAGTATTTTAATGACTTCTACGATCGTCGTACATGAAATTGTTACTATCACACAAAACATAGGAAATGCACATTCCCAACATGCATTTAAGAACAATTTTAGTTTTTACTCATCAATTAGCTTACTAAACAAAACACAATCATGCAATAGGTAATGTAGTAGATCTAAAATGATATATACGGGTTTTGCAGAGTGGTTTTTAATTACAAGACAGTATTTGAATGTTGCCCTGAACAAGTTTATATTGCAAGTGTTTGTTTACAAAAAAATTCTATGAATAATAATACATCATGAAAACATTGAAGCAGATCTCTCCTGTTTTAAGTTAATAAATATTAACAACATGAAATTCATAAATGCGGTAAAAAAAATTTAATATTATTTTGGACATGCTTAAAAAATTAAATTGAAAAAAGTATGCATTCCCTTTCATGTATTCCCCTTCATGTATTGTCTAATGTTGCTCTCCTCGCACAGCGTTGTACTTCTTCTTCATCCGATTCAACAAAACTGAACGATTCTCCAGTGTTTTCGAAATTATTTATTTTTAGAAACAAAATTTTTTGAAATCGTTCCAGCGGTTTTTTAGTTAACGGCAGTTGTAACGGCCGGGCGGCAGACAAACGTATGTTTTTTTTAGAATCGTTATAACCTAAAACGTCGAGAAATGCCAAAAAAAGTGCGGGTAAGAATTTCACTTTCACTCTTTCAGACCGAAGTAATTTAATATATTTTTTTTAGTGTTGTAAATCGTTTAGCACAATTTGTTTTATGTATAAATGGAGCCTGATAAGTCGATAGTCGGCCCCAAAACGAGGGTATAACGTTAAGAAACGCTGTGTGATCATAACGCGTTTACTAATAAACTAGTGATTATTAACTCTAATTTCACGCTTTCTAAATTTTCCAGTGCTTCCCTTCTTATCTCTGCATGTACTCTAAGAACCTGGAACGAAACGATATTGAATGTTTATCCTTAAATCAGATCAACCTCTTCACAGACAATTTTTCAAACACAGCATATATACAGAGCAAATAAATGGTTCTTCACGAATTAGTTACTCAGAAAAATTAACAGGAATTCATATCACGATAAAAAACAAAAGACTTATTTAAAGCGACGAACCTACACCCAGAGAAATGCTGGCTTATATTATGGATATGACCGTATAAATTATGCATAAGACCGCGTAAAAAAGAACTAAGAGGCAAATTTCATAAATCATGCATTTTCGTTTAATAAGTTTTTATAAATCTGACAAACAATGTTTATGCTTCTACCGCATAAATCATAAACTATCATGGGATGAATTTATGCAAGGCATTTAAGCAATTATACGGATAAATCTATAAATTATACATTATAAACATAATCTTTAAAAATAAATCAAACATTACTTTGTATGATTTAATAGTCCTTATTTATAATTAGTGCATGAATATGCATGAACCATACTTACATATGTTGATTGTGTTTGCTATTCATAAAAAATTTGTTTTAAATAAAATTAACAAAAAACATTTATTTTTAATAAGTTGAGCTTTATTTATTTAAAATTATATTACATTGTTTTATTATAAGAACTTATTACTAATTTTAACTCTTGATGAAAATGATTTAAAAGTTTATTTTTAATCCAAAAAATATTTAAAATACATTTTATTTTTCACTATTTTCTTTCCAACAACTACAAACATATTAACTATGTATATGTACATTTATTTATTAAAGAAAAAAATTCAAAGATTTACAAAAATTATAAATGACGAATAATTATATAGAAAAATCTTACCAAAACTCAAATTTTTGATTTAGTTGGTTTTGCTCTAACTAAATATGGTTGAAATCGAAAATAAGCGTTTTTCAAAATTATTTGACCTTTTTGGGAATATTTCCATTTAGTTGAATAACTGAAAGACCGGCCTGTATGCAAATTGCAATCTGAAAAAATAGAAAAGAACACTGATTAGTTTAAAATTATTTGCAGTGCTGTTTATATAAAACTTACCTTCTTCCTTGCAGATTTGTGAGATAAAATTTTTCTCCAGATGTACAAATGCCCGCGAAGCATTAGATTAAGAATCTAACAAAAACTAAAGAAAGAAATACTAAAAGTCAAATAATTCATTTAAATTACCATAATTTTTCTGCGACTGGAACTGCCAAATAGGCTTCGTAGATTAGGATACCTTTATAAATTATCTAAATTTCTTCCATAGTATAATCTCCAATGTACATATAATCTTGAATCGCTAGAAAATCTAGGTTTATTGCTAAAACAAAAGCACTTATTAAATTACTGATATTGTTACCTAAATAAAATACGAAGTTAAGCATAAAATACTACCTTTCAAGCGCAACAACTCCAGTTCACAATTTAAATGTTTTTCAGGTTTTTTCCAAAATTTCTTTTTGGTTTGTCTGCATAAAAAATAGAAACACAGGATAAAATTGAAATAAACGTTTATAACACTATTAGAGAAAATAACACTTTTGGGAAAATTATTTACTCACCTTTTAGTAATTTTTAAAAATTTTAGAATATATATTTTAATATATATATAGATAATAATAATATATAATAATAAATCCCAGAATCTTAAATAGCTTAAAATTGTATTGACTAGAATTATTATTATTTGTAATAAATTTAATTTAAATATTTAAACTAAATTTGAAATAGTTCCATCAAAATATATAATTTAAACACAAATTTCACTTGTCATTTTTAATTATAATTTTAAATCGCGTTACTATTCTAAACTATTTTATAGAAGGAAAAAAATTAGATACAAAATAAAATAAAGTCTGGTCGTTGTATATTCTGGTGATAAGAAGCATAAGAAAAGTAAATAAAGGCAAATAAAATTGAATTATTCGGCAACCGTATGATTTATCGATATTTGTCAACAAAACGTAAGGCATTGTTAGTAATTAATCGTTTAAAAGAAATCAGGAATCATATTTACTATAAGTAAAATATTAATCGATGAAATATCATAAATCATTCCATTTATGTATAATTCACCCCAAATTATGCGTGATTTATGTGGATTATTTATAATATAGAATGGTAATTACAAAAATGTAATTATACAATCCCTTTGCATAAATTATGATCTGAAATTTCTCTGGGTGTAATAAATATAAAAAAAATTTCTTTCTACTTAATTTTTTTAACATCTTAATATATAATCGAATATGGACTATTATTTTACCATAATTAATTTTCAACCGTTTTTCAATCACCACCAATAACCTTCAATAATCATGATCAGTAGTTCAAATATTGATTGATCGGTTATTGATTGAATACATGTATACTTCTGTACATATAACAAAGAAATAACACAAAAACTATTAACAAAATAATAAAAAAAAACTGAATATATGTTTTAGATAGAAAGAATATGAAACAGATAGAAATCACAAAATATTTTCTTAAAACAAAATTGTATTAGATGAAAAACTTGATCAACAGAAAATGATTACTTTTATGATTATATTTTTGTAAGTTATTATATGATTCTTATCAATTTAAGTAAAATGCATTAATACATATAATACGTATTTTTTTAAGTGAAAAAAAAAATAAATTTACCACAAAAATCAAACAAATGTTCGATATAATTCATAAAACCTGCTCATACGATCATCAACCAGTCATGCAATTAAAAAGTGTGATTTCATTAAACTACAATCAATCAAATGCGATACATGAGTAAGAATAACTATAAAATAGAAGGAAAGAACATAATAATTATTACCAGTAACATTTCAATTTTTGTTCTTAATTTTGGTGCTACAAAAACCGCAAATCTAAAAGGAATAAAAAAATGGACAAAACTATATAATTAGAAGAATTTTAATTTTGCTGTTTCTTAGTTTATAATAAATTATAAAAGTGATCTGATTTACAAAGAAAAAAGTTATTAATGTTTTGTTGTTGTGCTAATGTTGATTTGATTTAAACTACAATTAATAAAAATACTATCAAAAGTTGTTTTACATTCTAATTTTTATCTTTAAATATTATAGATTAACAAAGGTATAGCTAGCCAATCAAATCTAAAAAACTGTCTCTATTAACTCAAACTCTTCATGGTTTTTGATGTCAACAACACTAAAGCTCGAATTATGCATGTTTTTCTAATTTTAAGTTTTCTGAACAAACGTGTCTTGCAATAATTAATTTGTTATTAAATATATTCTTCAGACAGTGTTAAAACTCTAATAATTGGCTATCTTCTGATCAATACTTTATTGCTTTTAATTGACGTCACAAATAATATTATATTCCTACTTTCTTTTAAGTTCTTATCAATGTTTTACATATAAACTGATGAGTTTTTTATAATAATAGATATAGGCGATAGCAAAACAAATTTAATTTAAGTGCAATTTTTGTAAAAAATTTAAAAAAAATTGCTTTCACAATTTTGCATTTAAGATAACATTACTGGAACAATAAAAATTTATTGAATTTAAACTTTTGCCTAAATCAAATCTTGCATAAATATCTACGATTAAAAAATAAGTTACCGCTATAAATTTTATAAACGCGAATAGCGTGAATAGCATCATTTCTCCTCAGGATGGCATTAAGCTAGATATCTAAATATTTAAGTTATTGCTAAAAGTTTAGTTTTTGTTTATGCAGTCAATGTAGATGATAAGATCTTATTGAATGATAATTTTAAAAATATATTTAAATGTATTTTAGGTTAACGATAGCAAACCGAGCAGTATTGTCGACCGGCATTCATTATACAACACAAAATTTTTAAATAACTTGTGAAGAATAAACTACAAGTTGTAATGCTCATCAAAGTTGACAACATGCATCACTTTTGCAGTACTTACAGAAATTAATTTTGAAGCTTTTATTGTTTATAATTATGTTAGTATATTTTTAACAACTAAGACACAATATATTTTTTAAATGAAGTAGATATGATTTATTGTTTAGTTATCTATTTTTAAAAACGCGAAAAAATAAATCCTTGTTGCTGAGATCGGGTTATTTTAAATTGATCGTAGCAAGCGTAATAGTGTTGTGTTGTTTAGTTTTGTTTTGTACTAGCATTTGATGAGGGGTTTTATATTGCATTAAAATGTCAGCAGTAATTCTTCTCTTTATTTAATACTAGATAATAAAAATATGAAGAGGCCGAAATCTCAAACTCTGAGATATCAAGACTCCGGCCTGTGTTAACGATTTTGATATAATTTTCTGCAAAAAAACTTCTGAGGACATTGTTTTTAGTTTTGGGCAGCGATGTATATAAAAGATAAAACTCATTGTTAACGTACATGTATATTTTTATCTCTGTTGATAGATTTATTACAAAACTAACACGAAACATCAATACGTTGCCGAAAAATTATTACAGATTATAAATTAACAATTTGCCGGCTTGAGGGACTAAAGTACTTCCTAAATTTTCCATTTCTAAATATAAACTTACATATGCTTAAATATAATAAATATTTATAGATTTCCAAAATGTAAAGAGATAAATTAAATTAAAATTAATAATAAAAAAAAAATGTTGATGCGTTGTTTATGAACTACTCAAAAAGGTTGCATTGCATTGAGCATTTCAGAAAAACACTCGACTAAACAGGATCATATTAACAGTAAAAGGATCCTTTATTCATAAAACCCTTTCTTAAGATCAATAAATGAGCTCAACTAAAGCCAGGTAATACAAGGCATTGATGCATGATAAGTCACAAACGTGGACCCTTTGTCCAACTAACACATTAAAACATTTCAACTGTGAATGTGTAATCTCAAATTTTTTGGTCCAAAACAATCCGATAAATAAAATCATTACAAATTCGATCTGTTATCATACAATTAAAATCACTCACCTGCCCCACACAAACCACAATTACAGTATTTGCTATTTATTTAACATCGAGTACGCAAATTGACCATCATAATCATCATCATCAATAAATAACAAACAAAACAGATGCACAATTATAAAAATATTAAGGTCATAAGCCATTCACCTGGCTGTGTAGTAGTTTTTGTTTTGTTAATTTATTTTCTTAATAAAAACAATGAAGCATGTACATGATGGATCGATTAATTGATAAACGATTTGTTCATTATGTTTTTGTTGTATTCTACGAGCACTACCCGTATAGCTGTCAAAAATTAATCATAATTTTATTCACATTTTATTTGCGATCACGATTTCGTTTGTACGATTTTGATGAGTTGTGTGAAAAAGAGTTATGAGCGAAAGGTTCAGTTTTTAATGAAAAATTTCACATATAATTTATTTGATTAAGAATTCATTAACGTATCTTTGCTGATAGCTTATTTTTAACTTTTAAAATCTTACTCCTTATACAGCAATATATGTATTAATGGCCGTATGCAAATTCATCGCCAATTTATTAATATGTTTTCTTGTTTTCTTGTCAAACAGAAAGTTTATCGTAACTAGCATTTTATCGCAAATTTATACAGTTTAAAAACCAGTTGATGGTTATTTTGACTTAAATGAATTATGTTAATTGGTTATTTTATGTTAATTATGGAAAGCTAGAAATTGTAAATTATTTAAAAGAAAACGCTTTTTGATGCTAGAAAGTTTATCCCGATAAGGTATGAACGGAGGTCCAGGCTCAGACTAAATTGTGACAAAATGTTTTCATAGTGGTGCTTTTTAACATAGAATTTAAAAGTATGCTAAACGTATCGGGAACATATGATCGACAATCGACTAATGCAAATACCAAAACTGTAAAGATTTAGCGCTGTCATATTGACAGAAAAGAGAGGGATTTTTGGAATGTTTTGTCAGAAAACAGTATGTTTAAATGGCTTCAAATGGCTTTATTGTTGTTATACTACAAATTATCCCTATAGAAACAAACAAATGTCTTATAGTACTTATTATTCGGTAAAGAATCATACAAATGAACAACGTGTATACTTTTTTTACAAAATTTGATCATGTTCCTTGAACCGTACATCAACCTAGAATTCCTCCTCTTCCTTGACAAGGAGAATTTTAATAAAAGAAAAGAAAACTATATAAGAAATAAATGTATTCATGATGTCGATTACAAAAACAAACTACTTTTATTAATATGTTTTTGTTTGTCTTGTGTCGTGGTTTTTTGGACATGAAAAGCAAAAATTTTGCAAATATAAAAACGAACAAGTTTTATTTCCTGTTTCCTGTATTCCTTTTATTTCGTTGTACGGCAAATAATATAAATTGCGTAATATTGAATCTGGAAAACAATGGCTTAGTATTTACGCATTCTATAAATATCTTTATTTTTTGTTGTTATTAATACAAACAACCCACAAAACTATATTTATCGAAACTAAACCGTTGATAATCTAAAATGTTTTAACAAATTAATTTTTGTAATACTCAAAAAAAAATGTATGTATTAATTTAAATCTAAAACAGAAATCTCCTATTCTGTGATTGGAGTTGAAACTGAAACAAATATATTTCATTTATTCGAAAATTGATCAATAGACAATTGACAGATGTCAGATAATAAATAACATTTCAAAGGCTTAAAATAGTTTTAACAAAACTGCTTTTAAGATAATAACTCCACGCATAATTTAAATTTTTGTTGTTTTATATACATTGGAAAAACGAAGTGTCGGGAGTTTTAAGGCTACAAACAAATATTTCTAATTGCCAAAGTTTGGATATTTTACGATTGCTTAAAAAAAACACAATTTATAATTCGTTATAATTAGCACTAAACATACAAAACTTAATAATTAAAAAAAAGTATAATCGAAGCATATAGATATGAATTACCAAATTTTTTAAATTATATTCTCGAGCCAAAAGTGAAAATCTTAACTCCCACTTTTTTGGCATTTCTCGATGTTTTAGGTTATAACAACTCTAAAAAAGCAAAAAAAAAAAATGTTTGTGTATCTGCTGACCTTCACGACGACCTACAAAAACTACAAAACTGCTGGAGGAATTTCAAAAATTTTCGTTTCTAAAAGTAGGTTTACTTAATGGTAAGAGTCGAAAAGACGATGTGTTCGATAGCTGTACCTGAGAATAGTAATACTGAATGTAGAGAAATCTTGATGCTTGTCATCTGTATGTGAGACCAGAAGCTTGATTGTTGAATTATAAGTGTATTGAAAAAAACGTTAATTGTGTAACAAGAATGAATGATTCTCATACATATATTGTTGACCAATTTTTTTGACAAACAGATAATGGGAAACATTTTGGATTAAAAACATTTGAGAAATAAAATTTATTATTTGTATATGACATGAAATTTAATTGAACCATGAAATATGGTTATATCCAGCTACTCCCATCCAATAGGAACAGTTGGTAAATATTATTGTTGCAGTAATCTGCCAATGTCGTTTTTACAAAAGTTGTAATTATTATGGAGATATTTTCTTAGACATTATTTGTGTGAATCCGAACAGTTGATTAAATATCTAGTAGTTGCAGATTAAATATTGTTTTATATACAAATGAAAACACAAGTATCTACGCCAAAAGAAAATGTATTGTGAGTGTGGTGGATCCACTCCACTCAGTAATTAATGATGACTAATAGGTGCAGGTGGAAAATGCTAGCTTGTTGCCAACCAAATATCGTTTTTTCAAAACAAATATATAACTTTTATAATGAAGCATTTACGCTAAATGGAGAGGTTTTTAAGAAGTTTTCTGGACCAATAGAAGAGTTGGGTGAGAAAAAAATTACAGATTGATTCATATTAAATGTCGTAGTTTTCTGGATTTTTATTTATTTAGCGTATGGTTTTATTTTGTGACACATTAAACTTAAAAATAGGTAGACTCTTCTATGAAATCTATCTAAAACAAAACATGGATACACATTAAATGAACTTACAATCGACTTCATAGATACATTAAATGAACTTACCATCGATTTTAGTAAAAAAGTAAGAAGTAAAATATTTGAACATTGGGCAGTACATTTGAACATTAGATGTCTACATCGAGCGAGTCTATCCACACTACTACATCGGGAGTTGCCAAATGGATGTCTGAGATGTTGCCATTGTAACGTCGAATTGGACACACAGTTGCAATGTGTTTTATGGTTTGTTGTGGAGCGCCGCAGTCACTTCAGGGGACTCTGAAATGCCCCAATTGTAGAAAGAATCAGCACAACGTCCATGATTCGTTCTTATTCGGTTTAATGTAGTCCAGGTATGACGTGGCAGATCGAAACCAGGTTGGATAGAAGTCGGGTTAGTAATAGAAAAGCCAGTTGTGTCGTAATGAGGCCAGGAGGTATCCCAGGCATCCAAGATATTAAAATTAGTTGCCAGCAGGTTGCTGGCAGTTTTTTCTCCAGGCTTTCTTGACTTCAATCGACAACGAGTGTGGTCACGCTAATATTCGTGCAAGGGTAACGTGATGTTGTTGGTTACCTTTTTTCACGCATGAGAGCGTGCGAGCATCTGAGTGCAGGTGGAGCGATATTGCTTAACGCAGGGAACCAAGGTAAAGGGGTGGATCTGATAGTACCACTTATAGTACGCATCGTGGCATGCATCTGGCAGTCAACTTTTTGAGAATGTTGGCTATTCAACCAGACTGGTGCGCCATACTCAGCCACTGAGTAAACCAGACTTAGAACAGTTGTGCGGAGGGTACCTAGAGTAGCACCCATGTCGAGTCTGCCAGTTTGTGCAATATATTGTTTCTCGTTTTAAGTTTTTTGGACGTATTTTCTAGGTGGAGTTTAAAAGAAAGAGTTCTAGCGAGAGTAATGCCTAGGTACATTGGCTGTTGATTGTATTTAATGAAAGTGCCGTTAAATAACACTGATAGTTCGTGTTTTACAAGTTTGTTGTTTAAGTTGAAACAGGAGCTCTTGGTTTTACTTAGATTGGGAAATAAGCTCCACGTTCAAAAATAGTCATTTATTATCGCTAGGTCAGTTGAGAGCAAATCCTCCAAGACACCCATGTCTTTGTTTTGAGTGGCCAGGGTCCAATCATCAGCGTAACCAAATTTCTTTGATGTTGTGTCAGGAATGTCATGAATATACAGATTAAAAAGTAATGGCACCAGGACGGAACCCTGTGGCAAAACATTGTTAAGCATTTTAGACCTACTACAGGAACTATTTAGATGAACTTTGAATACACGATTACTCAGCATGTTGTTAATTAAACGCGAGATGGTGCTACAAGGTATTGCATTGAACAGCTTATATATAATCCTAATTCGCCAGACCGTGTCATTTGCTGCAGTAAGATCGATGAATTTTAGTTGTTTTTGATACCCAGCTTCGATATAGGATGTTAAAGCGAGCAGTTGGTCAGTGCAGTGAAAACTCTGAGTATGCGTAGAAAACTGCCGCACACGGGCTTTGATATCTGCCTGCATGTCATTTGACGATGTTATTACGGACCCGAGGTATTTGCAGTTTTCTACGCGTTCTACTCCATAGTCACCAGTATTCAGATTGTCGGGAGATATGTTCCTGGGTGTTGTTAAAAGTTTGGTTTTGCCGGTGTTGATGCATAATCCAAGTAATTTAGCATTTCTTTCAAGCTGAGGGAGACTACCCTGTTATGCCGCAACATTTTGCATTTACAAAAAAAACATTTACTTTTGTATAAGAATATAAGAATTTTTAATTCAAACCAAATCTTTAGCGCAATAAATGCACTAATTCATTTATTCTCTGTATTCTTTATGTCATCAATCAAAGTCTATACACGATGACATCATTGTTTTCTTTTATAAACAAAAAAACTCAAATCGAACAAAAAAGAATATATTTATGTGTTTCATTTTTGGATAATACATTTTGTTTTTATTACATTAATTTCGGACAAGTTGGTTTACAATAATCATAACGATATTTTTGTTTCGTTAATTTGTTGTGTATGATGTCATTACAGACTGATACCTACTTGTTTTTGAAGCGCGAAATGTTTTTCAATATAAAAATAATGATGCATGTTGTATTTTCAATACCCTGTAGTGACGTCATATGAAAATACTAGTCGTCTTTTGAAAAAGTAACGAATATAATAATGAAGGGACAATAATTGGGTGTGTATATGCTTTTCTTTTCTTTTTTTTGATAGGCTTTTAATATAAGCATGGTTATTTTGAATTGAACTGGGCAGTCAATTTTTTTATTTATAAAAAAAAGATTAAATTTGACCTTTTGATCAAAGTACGGGTGAATTGTTCAAACGGGTGTTTCATTGTACTTTAAAATAGTGTAAATAATAATAACAAAATTAATTTTTGGACTCAATTTTTTTATGTAAATTAATGTAACAGTAGTGCGTGGATGGTGAAAAGAAAAAAAAATAATAAATTTAATTACTATGGTACAGTGTGTTTTTAATAGTTACAGAAACAAATATATGCTGAAGTTAGTTTGAAAAGAAAGGGAAGATAAAGAAATTATTTGTTGGGTGTGATGATAAAAAGTTTATTCAAAAAAAAATATTTGCTTATATGTTGTGGTTGTTAAGCACAGTGGCTTTTGCTTGTGATCTTAAACATCAGCAGGTAACAAGGAATAAAAGATATCGAGAGACATCTTAAATTTATATTAATCGTGGGCCTAATATATAGACAAAAAGGAAAACTTGCCAGTTTCATTACATATGGTGGTGTTATCTTGAGGAGTAAAAAGATTTCCAAGCTCAAGAAATAGCCTGTAATTAACCATGCAATGATTTTATTTATTTATTTATTTATTTATTAATATAACACAATACAGGTAAGGCAAACCTTCTCAAAGTCTGTATTGAGTGATAAACATAATAAAAAGTAATAAATGATAGGATAATAATTTAGAAGAAATATAAACATAACTAACATAAAATATTGAAATTCATAACAATAAAAAAAAAAAAACTTATATATTTAAATAAATTCGACAAAGTAACTAAAACACTTTCTTTTAAATATGCCAAGAGTATTTGAGCATTTAATATGATCAGGAAGATTATTATAGATTTTAATACCATGAACGAAAATAGAGTCTGAGAATTGTTTACAAGAGTATCTGCTACTAAGAGACTGAAGTCTACGTGTTCGCATGGAAGAACCGAACTGTAATAAGGAAGATAAATAAGACGGATGCTGAACATGCAAAATTTTAAATAAAAAACAACACATACGGAAATGTAAATAAGAGAAGAAAGAGCAACCGAGTATATGGGAAGCATAATTTGAGACATGATCATATCGTTTAAGTTTATATACATAACGTGTACAATTGTTAAATGCGATTTGGAGCGATCTTTTAGAATCAAAGTCAGAATTGTAAAACAGAACATCACAATATGTAAAGAGTGGTACAATTAACGTTTTGATAAACAGCAAGCGTATATTTAAAGGAATAAAGTGTTGAAATTGACGCAAGCAATGTAGAGAAAAATTTACTTTACGACAAACTTGATTAGTGTGATCAGACCATGTAAGAGTATTATTAAAAGTTACGCCAAGATTCTTCACAGTGTCAGTAAATTGAAGTTGGACACCATTTAAGAACAATGGAGGTAACACAATGTCAAGGCGACGTTCGTATATAAAAATACACTGTGTTTTAATAGCATTAAGTGAGAGTCCATTAGAACTAGACCACCTAGAAACAGAAGCTAAATCTTCATTGATTTGATCAAATGCACAATTAATATCCTTTAGCTGAGCAGAATGATACATTTGACTGTCATCAGCATATAAATGAAATGAGCAAAAGTTAATATGATAAGGTAGATCATTTATATACAAAGCAAATAACAATGGCCCCAAGATAGACCCCTGAGGTACACCAGAAAATAACGGAAGAGGATTCGACAAGTTATCACCAATACGCACACTTTGACGTCGATCAGACAGATAAGAGACCAGGAATCGGACAGCAAGTGGAGAAAAACCAAAATAAAGCCATAATTTTTGTACCAGGCAAGCATGATCAATTGAATTAAAGGCTTTCGTAAAATCTAGTAGAATTAAAATAGAAAATTTAGATTCATTGAGTTTACTTCCAATGTCAAATACTATTTTAGAAAGCGCAGTAGAAGTACTATAGTTTTTACGAAACCCTGATTGAAAATCATATAATAAATTGTTACCCTCAATGTAACTTTCCATTTGATTTTTAAGCAACATTTCAAAAACTTTCGATAATACTGGTGAAATACTTATTGGACGATAATCACCAATCGAAGAGGGTTCTTTAGTTTTCGGTATAGGTAACACAGTCGAGTGTTTCCAATCATATGGAAAAACACTTTTAGTAATACAAGAGTTAAAAACATAAGTTATAAAGGGCAATATATATGGAAAGATGATTAACAAAAATTTAAGGCTAATATTATCAGAACCGATCCCATTACTAGAAATAGAACATAATGCATAATATACATCAGATTCAGTAACATGAATAAAACTAAAAGCGTTGGGATTATCAATATTAGCATATGGTAGAGGAAGAACAGCGGGAGATGTTTTTAATGATGTAAAATAGTCGTTGAAATCATCAACAGAATATTTGGAATCTGAGCTAACTGAAATAGACTCATAAAGATTCAGTGAACGTAAAGTTTTCCACACATTTTGGTTACTCTGATTTAGAAAATTCGAGAAATAATTTACTTTGGCTTTACGAATGAGATCAGTAACCTTATTACGAAATTTACGATATATAATTAAATCACTGTTATTACGACTGATTATCCAGGTTCTATAGGCCTTATCACGAATAGAAATCCAATATAAAATTTGTTGATTCATCCAAGGAGTGGAAGTGTTTTTAGAAAACAATTTTCGTTTCATAGGTACACACATATAATAAAGATGTAATATTAATTCAGTGATAAATTTAACTTGGGAATCACAATCAAGAATATGATAGATCTGATCCCACGGTTGTTGTGAGATGGTCTGATGGAGTAATTCAATGATAATTCGTAACTCGGCAGACAAAAAAAACTATTATTCAGGTGTGAATATATCGTTTCAACTCGAAAACCCTCCTCGGTTTTCCATTGAAACGATATATTCATATCTGAATAATAGTTTTTTTGGTTGCCGTGTTACGAATTATCATTGCATGGTAAACTACGGGCTATTGTTATGAGCTTGGAAATCTGGGAAGTTGTCATTCCTAAGGCGAATGCATACAAAACATATTTTTTCCTGTGACTCTGTAGTAAAAGCAGCTACGTAACTTCCCTGCAAAATTTCAAAACTAAAATCTCTGACTATTTCAAAAAATTTCCCAATATCCAAATAACTACTCCAGATTAATTAATTAATTAAATTTAAATCCAAAAATAAATAGTCCAACAAAAACGCAACGCTGTGTTAAACTTTAGTTTTTCTTTCAATCGATTTCAATTGTATATCAAAATTTCACAACACCTTCTTTGCAAATCTTACATTTATTTCAATTTTATTAAAACAATATTTTTGCGATTCCTTAATAACCCAAATTTTTATTTAAATAATATTGATGAAATAAACAAAAAACTCAGTCAGTTGGTAAAATTGTCAAAAAAAGATAGTCGTTAAGCAAAGTCAATCAGAGTTAGTGGTTAAGTTGGAGTATTAGCAGTAAATTTAGACGATAAGTAACAATCGGGTTTAATTTAACGAACGGTAAAACTAACAAGTACTAATTAATGAGTAGTCGTTATTGATCAGTAATAGAACAACTATTTCGGTAACAAGGCAATTGTTTTTTAGCCAATTAATGGTGAATCTAAATCAGTTTATCAGTGAATCGATTTATCCTAATGAATTAATAAGTTAAATTAAGTGCATTTTCTGTGAAGTAGAACTATTTTAAATAACGGTTGAATTAAATGAATTAAACCGAATAATAATGTTTATACTATTACTAAATAAATTTGTATTGAATTTCTGAACTAAACCCACATGCTATACCAGTAAACATATATTCAGTCTACCCGAATAAAAGTAATCAAGTGAATCGTCAAACAGCGTATTCAATCATTTACGAATAGAAGTGTTAAACCAACAACATTCACTAAGAGTTACTATATTAATACAACTAGCAGTGCTCAAGCAAATTAGACCACTTCATTCTAATAGGAGAAAATTTAAATAGCAGTGTACGCAAAATATATAAGTAGTGTATAAAACACAATTTGCACTACATTTTCGAATCGATAGTTAGTGTTAATGCTTTATTGCATTACAAACTGCACTACAGCTCGACATCTCATCGTATAGTAGTGTTCATTATAATTGCACTACATTTTCAAATAAATAGTAAGATAGTAAGATAATATTGGCACTACAAATCGACGTCAGTACATGAAGTCAGGCAAGCATTATCGTGAAGGTTATTGAAGTCTGATCATATAACATATAAAAAACATATATAAAAATAACAAATCTCCAATCAACAAAATTAATAAAAATTTTTTTTTAAATTGTTTTTGTTCTATTAGTATTTTCTTTGTTGTTACCCATTAAAGTTACTTATTTTCTTGCAGTTGGAATTGTTAGTTAATTACTTTTTACGTTGTAATATTATTATGAATCCTTAAATTTTCTACTAACTGAAATTTTTTCTGGGCCAGAGGCCACATCACATGTTAAGTTCGTTCTTCTAATTATTTATTCCGGCATAACCGTCAAATCGTTTATAACAATCATTAATATCACTTGGTCTCCGTCCGAAAAGGGCAATATCATCTACAAGAATTGGAGTAGATTTCTTAAATATGCAGTTTTGTGTTTTAATTCGGCTTTTTCTCATTGCGTACTCGAGCGCGATAAGAATCACTACATCACCTTCTCGAACACCTGTTGTTATATCGAAAGGATCAGAAACTGACCATTCGATTACAATTCTACAATTTCATCCCGATGTTGTGAGTTTACACAGAGAAACATGTTTCTCTGGGATACCAAGGCATATGAGCGCGCACCAAAGATTGCCGCGAACGATACTACATATGCTTGCTTGAAATCAAAGGAGGGTAAATGCTAACGTTGTACTACCAACATTTTTCCAGAATCATCCTTAAAGTATATTTAATTGTTTGGAATTAATTATACCAAAAAAATGCAATAAAATTCATTGTTTTCCTTTATTCGTTTTACTTGTTTTATCAACAAATATTAAAATAATTCAATTTAAATTAAAAAATGTTACTCTATCGGAAGGATAAAACGTTATACGTAAAAGCCCGATCATCCGACATTCAATTAACCGAATATTCAGTTAACCGGAATTTAAAATTTATGAATTTTTTCTCCTTACATAAGAAAAATGTTTTTTTTGTTTGACAATTCACAAGAAATATATTTTCCTTTTTATTTTTTTTTTTTTTATAATACACATGCAAATACACATACAAAATTAAGATTCTAGTATTTTATTTGAAAAATATGGAGGGGTCGAAATCTCAAGCTCTGAGATATCAAGACTTCGGTCTGGGTTAAGGATTTTGATATAGTTTTCGGCATAAAACTTTTATGAGGACATTGTTTTAGTTTTGGGCAGCGATGTATATCAAACATAAAACTGTTCGTTAAAGTAAATGTATTTTTTATCTCTGTTTAGAAATTAATCACAAAACTAATACATCAAATACGTGCCGCAAAATTATAACTGATCATATATTAATATAATTTAGTGAAAAGAGATACAATCACCAAACTACTCAAAAACCTCTCCACTTAGCGTTTCGAGAAAATATTACAAAAACAAAAATTCATATTTCTTTGAAAACTCCAAAAATATTGTAAAAATTAAAAAAAATCAAAAATTCAAACTTTTTCCAAAATTCTAAAAATATTGCAAGAATTATAACAATATCAAAAATTGAAACTTTGTGCAAAATTCCAAAAATTAGAATAAAATCAAAAATTTAAAATTTTTCAAAAATTCTAAAAATATTGCAAAATTTATAACAAAATCACATATTTTTTTTTTTTTAAAGGCGTTCATGCTCCATGTTGGAGCGTTGCCAGGTTGATCAGCTTTGAATATTCACCACGGTCATTCGCAACAGCGACATAATTACCATGGCAGCCGCTTTTTTTAAGGTCGTTTATTACGTCAGTCTCCCATTGTAGTCGTGGTCTACCTCGCGGTCGCCAACTCCCTGGGGTACTAACGTACATTTTTCTAATCATTCCAGACTGTGTATCGGCTCGTAGAACATGCCCAAACCAAGCAATACTATTAGAACGGATACAACCTATTAAATCAGGACCCTCAAGAAGGTCTCTGATCTCAAAGTTATACCGGGTTCTATACTCTCCATCGTCTGTCTTAAGTGGACCAAAAATGTAGCGTAGGAACTTACGCTCAAATACAGATAAATGCGATTCGTCATTTTGTGTAAGGGTCCACGTTTGTGACCCATACATCACAACCGGTCTAATCAATGTCTTGTATAACTTGAGCTTGGTGTTAGTTGATACATACGGTGATCCAAGGGGAGGTTTAATTGAGTAGAAAGTTCGATTACCTGCAGCAATTCGAGCTTTTATATCTGTAAGTATGCTGTTGTTTGAGTCAAGCATTGATCCCAAATATTTAAAAGATTCAACTCCCTCAATTCGTTTATCGCCGCACATCAAATCTTTCTTCTCAGCTTCCCTTGAAACATTCATATGTTTGGTTTTATTGTAGTTAATTTGCAGACCAATTTTTCTAGCACCACTCTCAAGCTACTTGAAAGTCTCACTCATAACAGCTTCACTTCGGCCGAGGATGACAACATCATCAGCGTAAGCAATCATCTGTACTGAGTTTATTGACAAGATATTGTTATTAGTCGGTAGTTTCTTTTGACGGCACACATATTCCAAGGCTAAATTAAAAAGTATAGGAGAGATAGCATCATCTTGTCTTAAACCGGAGTCGACTTTAAAAAACTTTGATATTTCGTTCTCTACTCGTACACAGCATTGAGAGTTCTGTACTGTCATTTTGCATAGTGATACCAGTTTACCAGGAATTCCCATTGACACCAGAGCAGACAATAAAGTCTCTCGTTCGAGAGAGTCGTAGGCCTGCCTGAAATCAATGTAAAGTTGGTGCACAGGTATGTTGAACTCTCGGCACTTTTCCAAAATCATCCTTATCGAGAAAAGTGCATCGGTAGTACCTCGGTCCCGCCGGAAACCACACTGATATTCTCCAAACAGTTGTTCAGCAAAAGGATTGATTTTGGATAGCAAAATGTAAGAAAAGATTTCATATGCTGTGCAAAGGAGAGCGATTCCTCTGTAGTTTACACATTGTAGGCGATTACCATTTTTATGGATTGGTATCAGCATAGCTGTGTTCCAGTCCTGTAGCATGGTTTCAGTCCTCCAGATCATTTGAACAAGTTCAAACAATCTTAAGGATAGAGTTTCGCCACCATGTACAATCATTTCGGATGTTATATCGTCGATACCAGGTGCTTTATTGCGTTTTAATTTAGACAGCGCCGCTTCGAATTCCTCTTTGGTGGGTTCGTCTACATGTACCTTTGACGCACGAATAAGCTTTGCTCGTCGCCCGACTTGTTTCTGGTCACTTAAGTTGAGAAGATTCTCAAAATAAGCGGCCCAAGTATCTAAAATATTTTTAAGGTCTACTTGTAGCTCCCCATCTTCGTTTTGAATAGCAGTCGATCTAGTTTTAGGGCCCTTCTTTAAGGTTCTAACCTGTTGAAAGAAGTTACGCGATTGATGTTCCTTATTGAAGCTTTCAATCTCCTCACACTGTCTCTTCCAGCATTCTCTCTTCGTTCATCTACATAGCTTTGTAACGGCTTGTCTTGCCAGTTTATAATTCTCCTTCGTGGACCTGGTGTTGCGTCCTTGTAGACACTTCAGATAGCAATCTCTTTTGTATTGAATAGCATCAAGGCATGTTTGATCCATCCATGGCTTCTGGGAGTGGTTCTCTGATCGTCCAAGTATTCCCTCAGCAGCGCTTAAAACAGCATCTTTGAGTAAATACCATGACTTATCGACGTCTCCATTAATGGTTTCTGATTTCTCCAATGTTTCGGCAATATGGATTTGATATCTCTCTTCTGTTTCAGCATTCTTTAATGATGAGATGTTAAAACGTTTCCGTTGATTGAATTTTGGAATGCCTGGATTTGGGAAGTGGAACCTTATCGTTGCACATACGAGGAAGTGGTCACTTCCAATGTATGCACCTCTAAAGGATCGCACAAGCCAAGTCTGCTTATGAATCGATCGATGCGGAAAGAACGTACTGGCAATTCTCAAATTATTTGATAATGCAAACTCAGTCATTCTCTCACCATTATCATTCGAATTCAAATGCAAGCTGTTGGGACCCACCACATTTCCATAAGAGATATCTCTTCCAACCTGTCCATTAAAGTCACCAAGAACCATAACGAAGTCGCGTGTTGGTGTTTGTTTCATAACCTCTTCCAGTGCTATGTAAAAATAATCCTTCTCGTCGACGGTCTTAGCTTCAGTAGGTGCATGCACGGCAATAAGAGAAATATTGTTATATGTACCGCGTACACGTAGGTAGCAGATCCTCTCACTGACCGGGATGAATTTCATCACGGCTTCTTGTATGCGTGCACTAACAAGAAAGCCAGTTCCAAATTCTCTTCGAAAAGGATGACCACTACAGTATAGAGAGTGACTATCCAAATCTTGTTTTCCGATTATCGGCTGTCTAATTTCTTGTAGAGCAATAATATCCATCCTATACCTCTCAGCCTCTGTTTCTAGACTTATAAGACAATCAGGAGCGCTCAGGCTGCGCACGTTCCACGTTCCGATTCGGTAGTCTGGTCCTTTTTCACGTCCAGGTAAAATTCTGTTGTTGTTTCCGGGTCTGTTTTTCTGTTTCTGATAACCAAATTTAACATATTAGTTTTTTCCGGGGTTAGGGTGTTAACCTTAGGCCCAACCCAAATTGTCGTGAATGGGTCCGTTCTGCATATTAAGGTCACCAGAAACAACCTTTTTTACACGTTTATATAGCGAGCCGCTTGATTCAAGACAGACGCCCGCTCCAAGCCGTCCCTGACATGGAGAACAGACGCTTGAGTCGCATTGGTTGTAGAGCGCCGATTCGCCGTGATGTAGCGTCATTAACTAAGCAGTTTTTACTCTGCTTGTCTCCAATACACCAACCTAATTCTGTCAGCATTACCCAGTATCGAGTTTGGTGGTTTATAATAATAAAACTTTTAGTTTTTAATGTATTTAATTTTTTATGAAATAAACTTTTATTGTGGAACTTCAAATAATATATTTGGAAAAAGATCAAATAATTTAATTTTTAATTTAGATGTCTGAACACTCAGATTGTTTGACTCGATATAAAATTATTTTTAATATATTTATTAATATGAAAATTTATTTCTTTTTTTATTTTAAAATTCAAGTTATCAGCTGATTTAATTAATTTCTATTATTTTATTTAGATTAATACTTCAGGTATGCGTAACCTTTCTTTTGGAATATTTAATCTTAAAATTTAAATTCGAAATTGAAAGGAACGCTACATCACCCTCCCTCAAGTAACCTATTAAATTTGAACTAATGTAAGTTACATAAATCTTACTTTCTTTTTAAATGTGTCTTTGCATACTCCAGCTAGAACTCCAAAAGCTGGCTTAATTCGATCTATGGAAATCGTTTTATTTCTTCCATTTATATCTACAACAAAATGTTTTCTGGTACGTCGGATTACTTTAAATGGTCCTTCGTACGGAGATGATAGAGATGGTCGTATTCCTTCGACACGAACAAAAACAAATTCGCAAGTATCCAAACTTTTAGGGACAAATATGGGGTTTTTCGATTTTCGAGTATCTACGGGAGTCAAGTTCCGCATTGTTTCGCGAAGTTTTTCCAGGAAAGTGTCATGATCCTCAGATTTAGAATTGGTTGATGGCTCGAAAAACTCTCCTGGTAGCTTGAGAGCTTGTCCGTATACGAGTTCTGCGGGAGAACATTTTAGGTCATCTTTAATAGATGCTCTAAATCCCAAGAGAATAATTGGCAACTCCATGCTCCAGTTTGTGGTGTTGCCACGAGCTCTAAGTGAAGTTTTCAATTGCCTATGTAGACGTTCAACCATACCATTTGATTGCGGATGGTAGGCTGTTGTACGAATTCGATGAGCTCCTAGTATACGAGTGAGTTCCGTAAAAAGTTTTGACTCAAATTGGCTTCCTTGATCGGTTGTTATTTCGAGTGGAGTACCAAACCGCGAAATATATTGCTCTATAAAAACCTGTGCAATTGTTGTAGCAGTCATATCCGGAATGGGATATGCTTCAGGCCAACGCGTAAATCGATCAACTATAGTTAAAATATATGTGTTCCCGTTTGAAACTGGTAGTGGACCGACAATGTCCATGTGTAAATGTTCAAAACGACTTCCTGGAAGCTTGAAACATCCGGTTGGAGAAACTGTATGTCTATTAATTTTATTCTTTTGGCAGGGAAGGCAAGATTTTGACCACAAATTAATATCCTTGTTTTGGTTTGGCCAAAAGTAGCGAGTATTCACTAGTTTCCGAGTGGTGCGTATGCTAGGATGTGAAAAGCCGTGAAGTGTTTCGAAAACATTACGTCTCATTGAAGAAGGAACGAATGGTCGATTAGTTCCAGTCGCTGTTTCACAATATAAAGTGAGGTTTGGAAATTTGAAAAGCTGAAGTTTGAATTTTGAATTTTTTGGAGGAGCTTCCGAAAGAAGTTGTTCGAGCTCTTCATCGTTTGTTTGAGCTTGTGATAATTTGTTTATGTCTATTGCATGAGGTTCTAAGACAGCTAAGGCATTGTCGCTTATCCGTGATAATGTATCAGCAACAACGTTGTCTTTTCCTTTTACATGCTGAATATCTGTTGTGAATTGCGCAATGAAATCTAAATGCCGAGTTTGTCGTGGACTTCGTTCGGATTTTGTGAAAATAGCAGTGGTCAGCGGCTTATGATCTGTGTAGATGGTAAATTCTCTACCTTCTACAAAATATCGGAAATGTTTGATTGATAGATATACTGCAAGCAGTTCTCTGTCGAAGGCCGAATATTTTATTTCATTAGGCTGTAGTTTTTTTGAAAAAAATGCTAAGGGTTCCCACCATCCGTTTTTGCGTTGTTGAAGCACTGCTCCAACAGCATTTAATGATGCATCAGTAGTGATGCTGAACTTGCCATCGTTCAGTGGATGTGCTAGTAGTGTTGCGTTAGCAAGTGCACTTTTAACCTTGGAGAAAGATTCTTTGCAGATATCTGGCCAAGAGAAGTTCTTTTTTGTTTTGGGCATTTTTATTAAATTTGCCAAGTGTGCATGAATTGGCTGCAACAATTCGGCTAAACACGGAATGAATCTGTGATAATAGTTCACCATTCCAGCGAATTGTTGAATTGTTTTTATGGATGTGGGTTCCGGAAAATTTTTGATGATTTCCACTTTATCAGGGGAAGGGGTTATGCCATCTATGGTAATTTTGTGACCGAGGAAATTCAGAGCAGGTACACCGAAAATACACTTCGAAGTGTTGATTTTAATATCAAACTTAACAAGTCTTTTGAAAAGTACGTTTAAATGAATTCGATGCTCTTCCTCATTAAAAGATGCCACTAATAAATCATCAATATAACTATAAACAAAATCTAGGCCTTTTATCACTTCATTCATGAAGCGCTGAAAAGTCTGTGCAGCATTCCGAAGACCAAATGGCATACGATTAAATTCGTATAAGCCAAAAGGAGTTGTTAAAGCAGTTTTGTGAATGTCTTCGGAAGCTACTGGTATCAGATGATATGCCCTGACTAAATCTATTTTCGAAAAAATCCTTCGTCCTTGTAGATTCATTGTAAAATTTTGAATGTGCGCAATTGGATAACGATCTGGAAGAGTGACTGCATTTAGCTGTCTATAGTCACCACATGGACGCCAATCGTTAGTGTTCTTCTTTTTTACCATGTGAAGAGGTGATGCGGTTGAAGAAGATGATGGACGACATATTCCAATTTTATTCATATGTTCGAATTCTAGTCTAGCTGCTTTATCTTTCAATGCATCCAGTCTACGTGGTCTCGAATACGGTGTACCACGTTGTGCATGACTGGTGTGTTATAGTTTGGAGCTTCTATTAAAGAGGGAAACAACTTCAGAATGTTATTGTAGCCGTTTGCAACGATTTGGTGTAGTGGAGTGGGTATATCTATGCGAGAACTTACTCCATTAACGGAAAGTTTTGTACCAGGATCTATTAATCGCTTATTTTTCACATCTACTAAGAGATTATATTTGCTTAAAAAATCAGCACCTATGATCGGTTTGCTGATTTCTGCGATTATGAACTCGTGGATAAATACACGACGTAATCCCAGATCAAGTTTGATTAGTTTAGTGCCATAAGTGTCAATTGTCGAACCAATCAGAAGGTTGCGTGTTCAAATCACGTCGGGGTCACCATATATCGAGTTTGGTGGTTTATAATAATAAAACTTTTAGTTTTTAATGTATTTAATTTTTTATGAAATAAACTTTTATTGTGGAACTTCAAATAATATATTTGGAAAAAGATCAAATAATTTAATTTTTAATTTAGATGTCTGAACACTCAGATTGTTTGACTCGATATAAAATTATTTTTAATATGTTTATTAATATGAAAATTTATTTCTTTTTTTATTTTAAAATTCAAGTTATCAGCTGATTTAATTAATTTCTATTATTTTATTTAGATTAATACTTCAGGTATGCGTAACCTTTCTTTTGGAATATTTAATCTTAAAATTTAAATTCGAAATTGAAAGGAACGCTACACCAGGCAGCACGGCGTGGACGTCGAATTTCGGATTTCGCTACCTTTCAAAATTCCAAAAATATTCCAAAAACTATAACAAATTCAAAAATTTTATGTACAATTTCATTCAGGTCATACAAATAATTAAATTTTTTTTCCAATAAATTGGCTAAGATAGTAAATCAAAATCAAAATTTTTGACATTATTTTTTGACAAACTTATAATGCAATAAAATTCTCAATAATAAAAATTTCATGTTCAATTACATTTAACATTTCATACGAATAATTAATTTTATTTTTTTCCAAAAAAAATAAATGAAAATTATTCTCTTCACACACTTGACAACATTTTTTTGACAAACTTCTAATGCAGTAATCTAGATTTTGGTCTCACATACCGATTCCGATCATCAAGATTTCTCCAAATTCAATGTTCCTAATCACTTAAAATGAACGTTTTTTAAGCCAAAAATATGCAAATTTCCATATTTTGATACACTTGACGAATTTTTTGACACACTTCCGGGACATCTATCAAACACATCGTCCTTTCAGCTTTTACCATTGAGTATAGCTATTTTCAAAATCAAAAATTTTTGAAATCCCTCCAGCCGTTTTCTAGGTTTCGTCGGTTGTGACGGCCAAACGGCCGGCTGGCAGACAGAAATACAATTTTTTTTGCTTTTTTAGAATCAGTAGGTCCTAAAACGTCGAGAAATTCCAAAAAACTTGGGGTAAGAATTTCACTTTTGGCTCATGAATGCAATACTTAGGTTTTTTCAAACCCGAAGTAATATATTAACGAGAATCCTAACAAAATATGCATACGAAGTATTATATGAAATCGTCCTAAAATTTCATTTACATTTCATTTACAAGTATCCGGAATTTTGGATTATGTTGCATGTCCCCGAGCATTCCGGATAAATGGGCTTTTACATTGGGTTCGCGTTTAATGAATTTTATTTTCTCGAAAATTTGTAATACTCGCTTGTGCCTAGGGTATCCAAATTACTCAACTTTACAAGTACCCGGGTAGTCGAGTATTTAATTTCTGAAATACCCGGGTTACCCGGGTATCCGGGTAATTGAAAAATCATTAAAATAAATTTAGAAAAGTTACTATGGTGGGTTGCACGCACCCGTATATAGGGTTAATATATTGTAATAAACTTTGTCCAGAATGGGTTGATTTACTCATAAATAAAATCGGAAGTTACTGTAACTGGATGATAAATAAAGTTTGAGATTTTGTTAACTAAAGATCTGTCTTTTTACTGTCGTATTTGCTCAATAATCGAAAAGAACTAACGAAGAGTCGTTACAATATTTAAGTTTATTTTATTAAATAACTTTTACGAATTAAAATAACTCTTACGAAGCCACTTTAAATAAATTGAAAGCTTGTTCAATGTAAAAATTAGTGTGCGAAATTAGTTTTATAAATAACTGAATATCATCCAGGACAGAGACCATAGAGCAGTCAATACCAATATTTTTACACTAGCAACACAAACAATACTGGTTAATTACTAAAAATCAATATTGAAGTCATTAATTTTATAACAAAACAAAATGGCATTTTCCATAACTTTTTTAAAATATGTTTTTGTTACATTTAAAGAAGCTATTAAAAAATTGCACCAATGGCAAATCATCAATAGCATATATGTAATTCCAATTTCTTAAGATCGGTCAATCAAAAAAATTTCATCATTGGTAATTCTATTATATTATTTTCCATACAAATTTGAGCTACCCTTAGCACGGGTCTGGGAAGGATTCTCATTAACGCTTCTTTCACTCAGTTTTGTCCATCAGCATCTTCTCCATGATCATTTTTATTATTCGAATTTACTAATTCCTAAACAACAGATTATGTATTTCCTTAGAATATCAGACACACAGTTATACAAGATTTTGAGTGAAAAGAATGAAATTTAGCTCATTTCCCTAACGCTGTTCATTTGGCATGAATTGCATGAGAATTTACTTTTGATTTTTTTTTAATAATAAAATGTAATAAAATGTGTTGTGTAATAGGACCTACAATATTAGTCACGACAACAAATAGAGTCATCTCAAGACCTAGGTTCCACTAAGTCTTAAAAAGTTCTAGGTTCTACGTCTAAATTAATTAAGCTTAGGGATCTATTAAATGTTTGTTGAAAATGAACATTTTATGGTAGATCAAATTACCCGGATAGTTAATCGAAATACCTGGGTAGTCGAGTATATTGAAAAAGCAAAAAATACCCGGGTACCCGGGCACTCGATAATCGACATTGGATACCCTACTCGCGCCTCGCTCACATCGTAAACTTTTCCTTGAAAAAAATACTGCATTAAACACGTTTTGATTCTTCATACAACTTATGGATTAAAAAAGTACTGCTATGAAATGGAGCATTAAATCTATTAGAATTGAGAAGGACATTTTTTAAAAGAAGTAAATATGGTTTGATTTCGTCATTTTCAAAAAATTTTTAAATTGTATTAGCTCTTTTTCGATACGCAAACAACTGCTCAGATATAAAATAGTGATAATATGTTTAAAATGCATGGATTCATAGAGAGCCAACTTGTAGTTCCAGGTGATTTTATTTTTCGTTTCGCAGGGTCAAAATATTCCTGAAATTCAGATAACATTGTGGAACTTTGAGGTTTTCGAAACGTACCCATCTCCCTAAGAAATATTTCAACATAAGAAGGTTGAAATTCCATCGCGGATTTGACAATACTCAAGCCGATAGATGGCAGATGCATTTAATAAAAATTATCCGGTGATTGACATCTTTCTGAAGCCTGGTAAAAAATTGGTTGATGCAACCATTTCAAAATAAGTTTTAATGTAAAACGTTTGTGAATGTAAAAGTGCGGGGCTTACTTTCCAAAATTTTACCCACTTTCCCATTTTATATGAAATATCCCACAAACGGGAAACAATCCCACGATCAACCCTGGTCATAACGATTCCAACAAAGCAAAAAAAAAAATTTTGTCTGTCTGCCGGCACTCATAACCGACGAAATCGAGAAAACCGCTGGAGGAATTTTAAAAACTTTGATTTCTAAAAATAGATATACTCAATGGAAGGAGCTGAAAAAACTCTGTGTTCGACAACTGTACCGAAAAAATCGTCAAGTGTGTCAAAACAAGGAAATATGCATATTTTTTGCTTAAAAAACGCTCATTTTAAGTGATAATGAGTAGGAACAAAGAATGTGGAGAAATCTGGATGGTCGGGATTAGTATATGAGATCAAAAACTAGATTATTGCATTAGAAGTTTGTCAAAAAAATGTTGTCAGGTGTGTCAAAAGAAAGATTTTTATTTATTTATTTACCCAATTTTTTGGAAAAAATAAAATTAATTATTTGTGTAATATGAAATTTTAATATTATTATAGAGAATTGTGGCATTATAAGTTTATCAAAAAAATGTTGTCAAGTGTGTCAAAAGAATGATTTTCATTTATTTTTTTTGAAAAAAATAAAATTAGTTATTTGTATGAAACGAAATGTAATTAAACATGAAATTATTATTATTGAGAATTTTATTACATTATAAGTTTGTCAAAAAATATTGTCAAGTGTGTCAAAAAAATGATTTCATTTATTTTTTTAGCCAATTTTTTGGATAAAAAAATTCAGTTATTTGGGTACAATTCTAAAAGATTAGGTTCTCTGCATCCTTATTATGAAAACAAAATTTGCGGAAATGAATGAATCAAAAGTTATTAAGGATCAAACTTTCAACTTTGATTATTTTTTAGTTTTTTAAAATAAATATTATAAATTTGTTTATAAATATTATAAATTTGTTGAAAAAAAATTTTTGAATTTGTTATAGTTTTTGAAATATTTTTGGAATTTTGAAAAAAGTTTTAATTTTT
Source organism: Diogma glabrata (assembly GCA_963693315.1). Lineage (NCBI taxonomy): Eukaryota > Metazoa > Arthropoda > Insecta > Diptera > Cylindrotomidae > Diogma > Diogma glabrata. Next base: position 177,518,018 of record OY856187.1, read on the forward strand.
GATTTTGCTATTATTTTTGCAATATTTTTAGAATTTTGAAAAAAAAATAGAATATTTGAATTTGTGAATTTTATATATATTTTTTGAATTTTGAAAACAGTTTCAATTTTTGATTTGTAAGAATTTTTGGAAAATTATTAGGATATAGAAGAAGTTTAAACATTTGATTTTATTCTAATTTTTGGAATATTTTTGGAATTTTTAAAAAAAGTTTGATTTTTGATTTTGTTATAATTTTTACAATATTTAAAGAATTTCTGAAAAAAGTTTTATTCTTTGACTTTGTAACAATTTTTGGAATAGTTTTAGAATTTTGCAAATACTTGCAAACAATTTCACGACGATTAGGACCACCACAAGTAAAACTAGGGGTTTGACAACCTCGTATACTTGTATAGTCCCATGCTATTGACATACAAGTTAATGTGAGATATACATATCATATCACTGTCAATATCAGTTAGTTATCACTAGCCAAGTATATATTAGGGGTGCAAGCGAATGAACTGTAATCAACGGTAGCACTCTCAACCTTACTCGAGTAGAAGTTTGTCAAGGCTCAAACGAGCTTCTGATCAGGTTTGCCCTAGTCTGGATCAGGCATTGGTAGGGCAGCCTGATTGAGCCCTGATCATGAGTGTAACGCTTTTTCCCTATCAGGTCCTGATTGGGATTACATGGATCAGACCGAGATTGGGATAATTGGATTAGACCCTGATTGGGATATCCGGACCAGACCTTGATATATATTTATATATTATATACATAAATTATTTAAAATAAAATAAAAAATTACAATGGAAAAAATTATAACATATATCACCTTAATCACTATTATTATATTATTAAATATATATTTCTAAAATGAATAGGGTATTCTCTAGTGAATTTTTACCAAAAGAAATTTCAGCTAGGCGTCAAATACAAAAAATCTGATCAGCCCGGATACATTCTAATAAGGTTAAACCTAAAAAGGTTTTGTAAATCAGACCCGGAACAGGACCACATCAGATTGCCTTAATAAGGTTTACCCCCTCTGGTTTGACCAAAACCTGAATGTATTCAGGCTTTCCCTACTTCTGCTCAGGTAGTTATGCAATACCCGACCAACATTATGTGCATGGCGCAAAATTCTATTAATTCTATTATTTTATTTTCCATACAAATTTGAGCTACCCTTAGCAGGGGTCTGGGAAAGAAAAATTCTCATTAACGCTTCTTTCACTCAGTTTTGTCCATCAGCATCTTCTCCATGATTATTTTTATCATTCGAATGTACTACCCTAAACAACAGATTATGTATTTCCTTACAATATCAGACACACAGGTGTACAAGATTTTGAGGGAAAAGAATGAAATTTAGCTTATTTCCCTAACGCTGTTCATTCGGCATGAATTGCATGAGAATTTACTTTGGATTTTTTTTAATAATAAAATGTAATAAAATGTGTTGTGTAATAGGACCTACAATATTAGTCACGACAACAAATAGAGGCTTCTCAAGACCTAGGCTCCACTAAGTCTTAAAAAGTTCTAGGTTCTACGTCTAAATTAATATAAATTCAAGCTTAGGAATCTATTGATTGTTTGTTGAAAATGAACATTTTATGGTAGATCAAATTACCCGGGTAGTTAATCGAAATACCCGGGTAGTCGAGTATATTGAAAAAGCAAAAAATACCCAGGTACCCGGCCACTTGATAATCGACATTGAATACCATACTCGCGCCTCGCTCACATCGTAAACTTTTCCTTGAAAAAAAAAATACTGCATAAAACAAGTTTTAAATCTTCATACAACTTATGGATTAAAAAAGTACTGCTATGAAATGGAGCATTAAATCTATTAGAATTGAGAAGGACATTTTTTAAAAGAAGTAAATATGGTTTGATTTCGTCGTTTCCAAAATTTTTTTATATTGTATTAGCTCTTTTTCGATACGTAAACAATTCATAGAGAGCCAACTTGTAGTTCCAGGTGATTTTATTTTCGTTTCGCAGGGTCAAAATATTCCTGAAATTCAGATAACATTGTGGAACTTTGGGGTATTCGAAGCGTACCCATCTCCCTAAGAAATATTTCAACATAAGAAGGTTGAAATTCCATCGCGGATTTGACAATACTCAAGCCGATAGATGGCAGATGCATTTAATAAAAATTGTCCGGTGATTGACATCTTTCTGAAGCCTGGTGATGCAACCATTTCAAAATAAGTTTTAATATAAAACGTTTTTACTATTAAATGTGAAAAACCCCACACTTTTATTTTCCGTACAAATTTTTACCCGCTTTCCCATTTTATATGAAATATCCCACAAACGGGAAAAAATCCCGCGATCTGGCAACACTGGTCATAACGATTCCAAAAAAAGCAAAAAAAAGTAATTTTTTGTCTGTCTGCCGTCCGTCACAACCGACGAAATCTAGAAAACCACTGGAGGGATTTTAAAAACTTTGATTTCTAAAAATCGATAAACTCAATGGAAGGAGCCAAAAAAATTCTGTGTTCGATAACTGTACCAAAATTGTGTCGAAAAAATCGTCAAGTGTGTCAAAACAAGGAAATATGCATATTTTTTGCTTAAAAAACACTCATTTTAAGTGATAATGAGTAGGAACAAAGAATGTGGAGAAATCTGAATGGTCGGGATTAGTATGTGAGATAGATCAAAAACCAGATTATTGCATTAGAAGTTTGTCAAAAAAATGTTGTCAAGTGTGTCAAAAGAAAGATTTTTATTTATTTTTTACTCAATTTTTTGGAAAAAATAAAATTAATTATTTGTGTAATATGAAATTTTATTATTATTATAGGTAATTGTGGCATTATAAGTTTGTCAAAAAAATATTATCAAGTGTGTAAAAAAAATGATTTTATTTATTTTTTTAACCAATTTTTTGGAAAAAAAAATTCAGTTATTTGGGTACAATTCTATTTTATACCCGTTAATAAATAGTTGATTTTTTTTTATATAAATAGAAAGATTAGGTCCTCTGCATCCTTATTATGAAAACAAAATTTGCGGAAATGAAAGGATCAAAAGTTATAAAGGATCAAACTTTCAATTTTGATTATTTTTTAGTTTTTTACAATAAATATTATAAATTTGTTTATAAATATTATAAATTTGTTGAAAAAAAATTTTTGAATTTGTTATAGTTTTTGAAATATTTTTGGAATTTTGAAAAAAGTTTTAATTTTTGATTTTGCTATAATTTTGGCAATATTTTTAGAATTTTGAAAAAAATAGAATATTTGAATTTGTGAATTTTATATATATTTTTTGAATTTTGAAAACAGTTTCAATTTTTGATTTTGTAAGAATTTTTGGAATATTATTAGGATATAGAAAAAGTTTAAACATTTGATTTTATTCTAATTTTTGAAATATTTTTGGAATATTCAAAAAAAGTTTGATTTTTGATTTTGTTATAATATTTACAATATTTTAAGAATTTCTGAAAAAAGTTTTATTCTTTGACGTCTTAACTTTTTTTGGAATATTTTTAGAATTTTGCAAATACTTTCAAACAATTTCACGGTGATTAGGACAACTACAAGTAAAACTAGGGGTTTGACAACCTCGTGTACTCCAGTCCCATGCTATTGACATACAAGTTAATGTGAGATATACATATCATATCACTGACAATATCAGTTAGATATCACTAGCCAAGGTTACATATATATTAGGGGTGCAAGCAAATGAAATGTAATCAACAGTAGCACTCTCAGCCTTACTCGAGTAGAAGTTTGTCAAGGCTCAAATGAGCTTCTGATCAGGTTTGCCCTAAACCGGATCAGGCATTGGTAGGGCAGCCTGATTGAGCCCTGATCATGAGTGTAACGCTTTTTCCCTATCAGGTCCTGATTGGGATTACATGGATCAGACCCTGATTGGGATAATCGGATTAGACCCTGATTGGGATATCCGGACCAGACCTTGATATATATTTATATATTATATACATAAATTATTTAAAATAAAATAAAAAAATTACAATGGAAAAAATTATAACATATATCACCTTAATCACTATTATTATATTTTTAACTTTATATTTCTAAAATGAATAGAGTATTCTCTAGTGAATTTTTACCAAAAGAAATTTCAGCTAGGCGTTAAATACGAAAAATCTGATCAGGGCCGGATATATTAAAATAAGGTTAAACCTAAAAGGGTTTTGTAAGTCAGGCCTGGAACAGGACTACATCAGATTACCTTATTAATGTTTGCCTCCTCTGGTTTGACCAAAACCTGAATGTATTCAGGCTTTCCCTAACTTATTTCTGCTCGGGTAGTTATGCAATACCCGACAAACAATATGTAGATGGCGCAGAAGTTTATGTACCTTTTTTGAACTTTTTAATTTTATTAATTTTAAATTATTTTTAAATATTCTTTACACTAGAGTTGCACACCGAAATGACATCAAAATAATACAAGGTGATTTCAATGCCGAAATTGGAACCGACAACACCGGAATGGAATCAACCATGGGCAAACATGCATTAGAATCAACACGTAACAATAATGGAGACAGGCTTATCGATTGTTGTGTCGCAAATCAACTATTCATAGGAGGCAGCAAGTTCCCACACAAGAACATACACAAATACAATTAGACATCACCAAATGGAAGAACTAAGAATCAAATTGATCACGTAATGGTGAATAAGAAGTTTCTATCCTCACTACAAGACGTCAGAGCAAAGTGAGGAGCAGACATACACAGCGACCATCAACTGGTAATTGCAACATTCAAAATTAAACCAGCCGCTGTAAAACACAACAAGTCATGTCAAAGGAAATTTAACATCAACAGATTGAGCGACAAAAATACAAATAACATCTTCAAAGAGTCGCTCCAGCTCAATCTACCAAACAACGAAACCACCAGCATTGATGAAAAATGGGAACATGTTAAAGAAGCTTACGTCAAAACTGCTACAGATGTGCTAGAATACCAACACAAATCACGGAAACCATGGATTAGCGATGATACATGGAAGAAAATTGAAGAGCGTCGACAGCTCAAGTTGCAGTTGTGTCACCAGAACACAACCGAGATCCACAACAAATATGCAAGTACAGCAAAACAAGTTAAAAAGATGGCAAGGAATGATCGCAGAAGATGTACAGAAAGCATTCTCAAGACTGCAGAAACAGCAGCAGCTAATAGAAATATGCGCACACTACACAAATGCGTGAGAAAGGTCACCAACAAATATACAAACACTCCACCAATAAAGGATGAATCTGGTCAAACCCTCACAACACATGAACAACAGCTAAATAGATGGAAAGAATACTTCGAAGACAACTGCCACCAACATGAAGATAACTTGCAGTCTCCGGATGACAACTATAACGAAACTATCAGCACCCATCCACCAACGGAACGGAAAGTTAGAGATGCCATACAGAAACTCAAGAATAACAAATCTGCTGGTACAGATAATATATCAGCAGAATTACTCAAAGCAGATGTAAACACAACAGCAGAAGCTCTAACACCACTATTAGCTGATGTATGGAACTAAGGTAAAATACCAACCAAATGGAAAGAAGGTTTAACCATAACAATCCCAAAGAAAGGTGATCTAAGAGAATGCAAAAATTGGAGAGGTATATCTCTGCTCAACTCAATAATGAAAATACTAGCGATGATCATTCTCGAAAGAATATTTCCATCAATTAACATGAAACTAAGAAATCAACAAGCCGGCTTTAGACCAGGAAGAAGCTGTACCGATCATATCAAAACAATCCGTATCATCATTGAGCAATCAAATGAATGGAATTCACCATTGTATCTCCTCTTCGTGGACTTCGAACGTACCTTCGACTCAATCAACAGAAGCGCGATATGGAAGACCCTTTGTGAAATGGGCATCCCGAAGAAAATAGTTGATCTAATCAAAGAATTGTATCGGAATGCTGCAAACAGAATACAATACAAAGGACAGCAAAGTGATGAATACTACAACCACCGAGGAGTGAGACAAGCCTGTGTACTATCCCCACTACTATTCCTAATAGTACTAGATAGTATCATGAGAAAGCTTGATGATGCAAGTCCAAATGGAATCCAATGGAATACAACAAGACGGCTCAATGATCTAGACTACGCAGATGACATCTGTCTACTTACACACACACATACGGACATGCAACAGAAGCTATCAACCCTTGCACATGAAGTCGGTCTCAACATTAATATCAGAAAAACAAAGGCTATGAGATTGAACACCAAAACGATAACACCAATTACCATCAACAATACACAAGTGGACGAAGTTGACAAATTTGTGTACCTTGGTTGTACTGTAGCAAAAACAGGCGGGACTGAAGAAGATATCAGTCAGCGTATTAACAAAGCCAGAAATACGTTCAATATGCTTCACAAGATCTGGAATGCATCCGTCCTGTCAAGAAAGACAAACCTACGAATGTTCAATGCATGTGTCAAGTCAGTACTGCTGTATGGGTGTGAAACGTGGAAACAAACAAGAAAGATCACAAATAAACTACAGGTGTTTGTGAACAAATGCCTGAGAAGACTGATCAAATGCTTCTGGCCAAGCACCATCAGTAACCAGGAACTTCTACGGCAGACAGACAGAGCAGTTAGACATTGAGACCGAGATAAAACAAAAAAAATGGAGATGGATAGAACATACACTGAGAAAATCAGTCGAAGATATAACAAGGATGTCCCTATAGTGGAATCCACAAGGCAAAAGGAGAGTTGGAAGACCACCCATGATATGAAAGAAAACGGTGCTAGCTGAAGCAAAACAAATTGGCAAGACATGGGGTGAACTGAAAGCGATTGCCCCCAACAGAGTTAGATGGTCCAGTCTAGTAGACGCCCTATGCTCTTAAATGGAGATAAAGGAAAAAAAAAAATTACATTAGAGTAAAAAAACTTAACTTATCATGTAGAAATGGATACAAAATGTTCATAGAACTGAAACATAAGCATAAATAAAAAAATGTTTGATGTATGACTTTTATAACTAGGATCTCCGAATACAAAATGAATCCTTCCTAGACTAATATTTTTAGCAACGTCATTACACCAAATAAAGATTGCGGTCGTATTTTGAAGTTGTAAATTGAAAATCTATGTGAGCGATTGCATTTGTATCTGAAACATCCATTTTTCGCCATTTTTATAACGATACAAATAAAAAAAAACTAATTCAAAAAATTTAATTATTTGACTTACATGTAAACAATAATTTTAATGTTTCACAATTTTCTTAATATTATAAAAAATAAATTTAAATATCAGAAAACCAACATGAAAAATGACAACCAAAAAATATTAAACAAATAAAATCATTTTTTTGAATCAATAAAATTATTATTTAAAGTGCCCGTTTGTTTTTTGTTTTCATTAACTTCACAAAAGAATTTCTTTCGCACATAATTTTAGATGAAATTGAAATTAAATTCATCAATTTAATATTACGAAAAACATATTATCTCATAACACTTTAAACGAAACGAATTCATTTTAGAAAATATTAAACTACCTTTTCACTCTACATTTTTGATATTCTAATTATTAAATAAATTTCGCTTTTTAATATTCGTGAATTATGCGGCTAACATATGTGTGCACATATATGATATAGGCTAAGGCGTCTTACGACATGTGCACGGTATAGTGCACGACATGTGTTCTGCACAATTTTCTGCACGGGAATTTTGTTGCATGCACTATTAATGCACATTTCACGAACTTTTTTCAAAACTGTTTTACAGAAAATGTATTCCTTAATAATGGCATGGTTTTGCATGCTCAAAGAAACGAACCTTTATATATAATTATATATCTGGCCTTAAATAATTGAGGAAAATGGTACATCACATCATCAAGGCATATGTTAGTATATGGATTGATGGCTACCCAATTTTTTTGTTCGTATAAAGTCACATTTTTCTAATTTAAATTATATGAGTTGAAAATGTAAGATTGATTAAATGAATTCTTAAATGAGATTCGATGGCTAAAATTCATTCAGTTACTTTATATGAATCAATGAATATTTCGATGGCTTTGTAAATATTTTTTTTCTGTGTAAAAAAATTGCTTTTTGCTCTTTTATTTTATTTTTATTTCTTTTATAGTATCATGAAATATTGGCCTATGTATGTCATATTTTGTGATATAATTTATTGTTTAGTACTCTATTCTTTAACAAAAAAATATAAAAAACATTTGCGTCCATCAACACCTTAGAACGCATGTTGTTGTGGGAACTTGATCTCAACAAGTTTTATGTGTGTGTTGTGGTACGTATTGTAATTCTTACAATGCAGCTTCGAATGAAACAATTTCCGTTTGCGTTTCAGTATTTTCTAATAAATTTTTTTCTATATTGATGTTCACTTCTTTTTCACCTGGTTTATTTTATAACTTGATTTTCAACTTCAACAAATTCTTTTTGTTGAATGATGGAAGCTTGTTTGTCTTCATCTACTTGGATGTTCGAATTATGGTGCCTGAATACCAGTTAATTTATCCAATTCACCTTTTTGTTATTTGGCAGCGTGTAAAAACGAAAATGATTTTCATGATAGGATGACTATGCGAATTTATTTTAACAAAATTGGGTTACTTAAAATAAGAAAATACTTCCAATTTTTAAAAAAAACCGCCCTCAAAAACAATGTCGCAAATACAATTGCATATAGCCATAATTGATGAAATTTAAATGAAATTCAAACCCACTATTGTGTACGAGAAAGAACTGATTAACTTGTTGAACAATGATGCAAAGGATTTACCTAAGAGTTTCTTGTTTTAAATTTCAATAACTTTATTAAGTGATAACCAATTTGTATGGAACTCTGCAACCCATTTTTGGTAAACCACACACCTTATAATTATTTTTTTAGCTGTACTTTTATTATAATAGTCTTTTTTTAAATTATAACTAAGAAAACTCTATGGCCACAGTTAGCTATCATCACTGAATATAAGCTCACTATTTTTTGAGAACTCATAAACAATAATTATTGTATAGTCGAGAAAGACCGTAACAATATGACCATATCGTACAAACATTTATTTTTAAATGTTAGCTCGAACCCCACTAAATACGCAACATCTAACCAATCAAACATCTAAAAACAATTTCATTTTTCGTCTTTCATCTAAACTACATGATTTGATATAGATTAGCAATTATAATGTAATCAAAAAGTAAAAAAAGTGGTATAATTTCTATTTCAAACAATTTTTTTTGTTGAATGCATTAATTAGACCAAAGAGCAAGCTTAAGATCATCCATCATTTATTTATACAGGTAAAGTATAAACCACAAAAATTGGAATTAAATTATCAAAAATTTTAAGTGCTTGCTCTGTGGTTATATATTTTGTAAAGTAAAGTGGCAAATGTTAATAACTTCTAGGTAATTTCATTTGATTGCAATTAGATTGCTCCGTAATCGTAAATTCGATTATAAATTATTTTTTATTATTATTGTGTATGTGATTCAAATTTAGAAATATGTATAAGGTTTTGAAACTCAGAGAGCACAAACAATAATTCCATTCTGATTTTAAATGATCAGGTATTTCAATCCAAACCTGTTAGATAAATATTAATGTTCCTAAAATATTTCAAGTACAATACATACATGAAAAAATAAAATATGAAAGAGGGACGTTTCAACAACAATGCTGTCCCAGACAAAATCAACATAAAAAAAGATTTAATTTTGCGGGCTGCTTTGACATGTATTAAATGACCATTTTTATATTTAAAAAAACGCACATAACGGAATTAAATAGTTTTGTCTAAAGTTGTTGGTTGTTTTGAAGATATATGCGAAAAAGGTAAAGTTTGAAATAAGGTAAAATCTAGATCACTAAACAATGAAAGTATTGACAAACATTTTACGATACAAAAAATAATCAATCTTTTTATGGCTTAAAGATTAGACTGATTTTATTTTATGGCTTAAAGATTAGACTCGACCTAAAAAGCACTGAAATTTGTGCAAAGGTGTAATTGAATTTACATATAAAATCTATAAATAACATTCTTCATCTTAAATTTGCTATTTATGTTTATATAAAATTAACTTAATAAATCAATTATGAATCGCCAATAATTAAAAAAAAAAGATTAATTTAAAATGACCACCTTAATATCATATTTCAATAACAAAAATATGGACGAATAAGCATAAATTTGAATATAATTTCCATTGATGTTTATAAGTTTATAAATATATTATTAAATACAAAATAAAATAAAAATTAATTAAATATCTGTTAAGATTTTAAAACAGATTACAATTGACGTTTATGATGTGTCGATAAAAAATCCAACAGCATTTAGTTTGATACTAATAGATTTTATATTAGCAATATATTCCAAAAATTTGAAAGATAGATTTAAGTAAAGATTGTTGACCTCTGGTGCATTTATTTATTCACTTTAGATTAAAATTATTTTGGTTTTTGTTTAATTAAATCAATTTTTATGTGGATGTTGTTGTTTAGCTTGTTTTGTTGACAGTAAAACTTAATTAACTAAAATTTATATCTGTATCTCTCTATTAATTTGTTTTAATTTTCAATTTAATTTCTATCCGAAGACACAGATAAATCGATTAAGAGTAATATAGATAAAAATTAAGCGATTTGAAATCAATATTAATAAGTGATACAGATGTAGGTTTTATCAATTTAATAATATATAGAAATTGCTTTGTTATATGACTTAATCCAACGTAAATGTTTTGTTTCAATGGTCAGGTTTTATATATTAAAACTTTCGATACAAACATATGTATTCTGTATAATAAATTCAAATAAATATGGAAATTAGTTCTCAAATTTTATACCCTGGGTTTAAAATTCATAACAACTACATTATTCTTTATTATTATTACGAAATTACTCTCCAAATCGGCTTATTTCTCAATTTGATAACCGATATTTCTCCATATATTACTAATTCGATCACTAATTTTAATATAAAACATTTGGTTTTATTAAATACAATGACTTTATTGATTTCCCACAATATTAACGGATGTTCAGCAACGGATGCTGTACGGATGTACAGCAACAAAGTTTTTGAACTTGATTAACTTTTTTGCAAATTCAGAAACGCCAAAAGTTGAGCACAAGAATATCAAGTATAAACACAGCATCGATTATAATACAAACAAAACAATAATTCTATTTAATAATGTTAAAAATTTTATTCAAAAATTCATTATTGTTTCACTCATTCGTGTTATACTATATCGACTTCGGTACACAATTGTTTTCCATTCTGCATTTGGACCGATTTATATACAATTTTCATTAGATTTTAGAAAAATTAAAAAAAAATAAGAATTTTGGACGTATGTCGAGTTTGCAAATCCAGGCGCCAGTCAAGGAGTTTTTGCCTTCGCAACAGTATTGAAGTGAAGATGACAGATTTTTATCCAATACTGGTTTCCAGCGGTTATATGAAGCTCCGGCTAAAGTTAAGGGTGGGAAGTGGAATCATTAGAAACCAAAATTGGATCTTGTTTAAAGCGCTTAAGATAATGAAGGAACAGGGATGACAAGCTAAGATCTATACTACCTGCATACTTACCACCTACTCACCTAATCCCATCCCACGCTAAGAGTAGAATATTAATTCATACTTGGTCGAAAACTCCAACTAATCAATTAAAGGAAGTGTTTAGAACAACCATAACTGCTATAGTTCAATTAAATGAACAGAACTGTCTAAATATAAAGCTTTCTAACAAAGTGAGGAAAATACTACAATTAACTTAAATATTAGAACCATAAGTCACTAGAAATAGATATATTCAATTGAATAGAATGAAAATTGCTTTGAAAAGTGAAAGATCCGTAACAAATGTTCGATTCCGGTCGGTATATTAAGTATATTAAAAAGAAAACAACATTTGTGAAACGTTTTATGAAAAAAAAGTTTTAATTACAATTTGAAGATAAACTATATAAGTGAAGTGATTATAAATGAGTTTTTTTGGAGTTTTGGAGCCGTTTGTTCCATTCAGGTGAAAATTTTAATCTATGGTTTCAACGATGGGAGCAATTTTTCATCGTCAACAATATAGAAGAAGGGAAGAAAGTAGCCATGTTGAATGTTGATCACCTTCGTGGGACCACAACTTATGAAATGTTATCATCGCTTTTGGCACCAAAGTTATCTGAACAGACGTATAAGGTCATTTGGCTCCAAAAATAAACAAAACAGCTGAGAGATACAGGTTTTATTCACGTAATCAACTTGTTGGAGAATCAATCAGTGAATTTATAATTGAAATTAAAAGTATAGCAAAACGTGCAATTTTAGTAATTTTTTTGAAGAGGCATTACGAGATAGGTTGGTATGTGGTATTTTAAACGATGGATTGAGGGCAAAGTTATTGAATGAAACCGATTTGAAGTGGGACAAAGCAAGAGAGATAGTTGTTAACGATGCTCATACACAACAAAATTTAAAAGTAAAAAAACATTCACAACCAGCACAAGAAGTAACGGAGTTTGCCGACCAGATACAAAAGGTATGTAGGGATTAACTTATGACACCGATAGTTAATCTCAACAAAATCAATCAGTAGCTATGACACGCAACCGATCGTGATTACATTAATCAGAGTTGAGAACCAATATCGAACTCACTCTGATTCAATTAGTCGACATGAAACTGTAATTTAATTAACGAAATTAATTATAATTACAGAACGCGTTCTGTTTCCGTTTCCTCCTTGAAAAACTAAATATATAATCTCTCTCGTGTTTTAAGTTTTGTGCAAGTCGCAAAATTAACTAATTAAAATTAAACAAATACATTTAGCATTAATCAATAAATTAACTACAATTAGCATGTTATTCAATTTTATACAAGTTTATTTGTACGCTGTTTGTTTGATATAAATAAATTAACATTGATTAAACTTCGGTGTTTTCTGACGAAATGGATTGTGGCATCCCGTAGCTAGGAGATTCATCAGGTACAACTGAATGAGAAAGAAAATGGACCTCAGAATTCAGCAATAGGATTTCAACGGAGAAGTTATGAAAGTCATTATTCGTCATTGGGATTCCAAAGGGGAACGCAGGAACGCAATTATATTTCAAATCAAATGCAAAATGGCTTCATATGAAATAGGTGTGGATTGAAACATCGTAAATTAGATGAATGTAAGGTTGTAAATTGGATCTGTTTTACCTATGGTAGAGGAGGTTACATAGCGGATGTATGCAGACAAACTAGTTCATATAAACAAGGAAATCATTTTCATAAAGTATCATCCTTGAACTGTTTAAATAAAGCTACTAATCCTTTGTTTATTTTTATTTTAGTGGTAGGCATCAATATAAAATTTGAGGTTGATCCTGGTGTGTCAGTTACCTTTGTTGAACAATAGGTATACGGAAAGTATTTTAAATATTTGCCGTTAACTGAAACGAACCGTAAATTAAAAAGTGCATTGGGACATTCCATGAATTTAATTGGAAGTATAGAAGTAAATGTAAGTACATTTGAGGCTAAATTTGAGCTTGTGATTGCAAAATCAGAAAACTTAGAGGTACCATTACTCGGTCGAAATGGTTTGGATGTAATTTATCCAAATTGGAAAAACGATTGGGGTTACTCTCTTCCATCACGTCTAAATGTATCAAATATTGAGAAAATTTAGGTTTCAAAATCAATGTCGATCAAAAATTTAAAAACAAAATTTCCAAATGTTTTTCGAACAACCTTTCGAGTCCAATAAAAAATTTTCAAGCAACTTTGTTCTTAGAAAATAATGCAAACCCCATTTTTCATAGATCGTATATACTGTTCCGTTTAAAATAAAGGAAATGATTGAACGTGATCTGAAGAGATTGTGTGATGATGGAATTATTGATCCTGTACAGCATTCCAATTGGGCCAGTCCGATTGTAGTGGTACGAAAACTAAACTCAATTCGTATTTGTGTTGATTTTAAAGTAACGTTGAATAAATATGTTATAACGTAGTATTATCCGTTACTGTTTACGCCTAAATGTCGAGATATTTTTTATGAATGTAAAATTAGATTAACCTGTATTCCGAACTCTCCAAAATCAATTATGCTTCAGTGCAATTTATTTTCCCGCGATCAATTTACTTTTTACCGCGAAATATGACATTAATGAGATCTGTACAAATTTCTAAAAGTTCACTTTCTTCTTGGCGATCAACATAAGCGATTCGATATTTAAAATTAAAGGTGATTATATCATATTTTGGATACTTTTGGATACAGGTGAAATTAATAGTTATATTTTATTTTGTGATTAAATTTATGAAATTAAAAAATACAAAAATAACTTTATGTGCGAATTAATTTTTCATGCGATTATTTAAACTAATATTATATAAACTATTTTTTTGTGATTAAATTTATAAAATTTAGAAATATAAAAACAATTTTTTTTGCGAATTTATTTATGTATTATATGCGATTGATCGAATTTTATATGAAAATTATTATTTTGTGGTTAATTTTATAAAATTTAAAGGACATATAAACAGTTTTATGCAAATTTATTCATTTTTCTTACGAGATTATTTAAAAACGAAAAACAATATATAAATAATAATAATTCTTTTATTTATTTACAATAAAGAAAACAAACAATTATTTTTTATTTTTAAGTGATCCTTTTATATTAATAAATTTATGAAATAAACTTAAATAATTATAAACAAACTTATTGAATTATAAATAATTTACAACAAATTTATTGTTTTTATTATTATTAAATAAAAATTATTAGGTGATATGGTAGTATCCATTTGTTAATATTTATAAACTATCTCAAACTATTTCATGGTCCTTCGAGCCGGATTTAACTGGCAAATATTATATCAAAACTATCTACAATAAATTCAAAAAAAAAAAAATATTTATGTGTTTGTAAATTAATGTCACAGTGTGTTAGATATCAAAGTGATTTTAAGTGAAACGAAGAGTGTTATCAATATTAAAATAAGTTTCAATTTTTCTTGTGCGATAATATAGTGCTTTACTCTTCTAAATTTTAAAATGGCGGATATACGTTCAATGCAACGAATCTTAAATAGAGTTAAACAAATTGAAACTTTCGCAAAGGATCTCACTCATGAGTCAGCAGAATCTATTAAAACAAATTTAATATTATTAAAACAGGAATGGGAAGATTACAAAGCGATGTCTGCATTATGTGCTGATACTCCGGACATAATTACATTGCAAGATCAACTTGAGGCTAAATTTTTCAGCATCAAAGGAAAACTCATTAAAGCAGAATTAGGACAAGGACAATCGATACCACCAGTTGATCTTGACGCAAGTCTAACCGAACTAATGGCGAACCAGCGATCATTTTTACAAGAAGTAAGCCATCTAAATAACAGAAGTGATAATGACGTTCGTTTACCTCGCGTCAATATTCCATTTTTTACTGGAATATATGCAGAGTTTCCGTCATTCCGTGATTTATTTGATGCATCAATCAACAATAACGCGAGGATGTCCAAGGTTCATAAGTTCCAATACCTTAAAGGACTGCTGAAAGGAGAACCGTACTCATTAGTGCGACATCTCGCTATCACCGAAGCCAACTATGATGAAGCCTGGAGTATCATCGTAAGCCGATACGATAAGAAGAAACAAGTAGTATTGACACTCCTCAAACAATTTATGGAACAGCCATCAATTACACAAGTTTCAGCAAAGTCACTTCATTATATGCGAGACACCTCAGATGAGGTACTTAAGGGAATCAAAGTTTTAGGTGAAGGATACCAATCCCGAGATCCATGGTTGATTTACATACTAGTTAATAAGTTTGATCAAACTACAAAGCAAGGGCGGGCTCAACACAGCTATGGTATTGAAAATCCCACAATCGAAAATTTATTGGAATTTTTAGCTAAACAAAGTGACACTTTGGAGGCTTGTGAACCTGCAAAACGTATACCAATCCGCCAGCTTCAAAATCCAAACATAAAAGTTAATCATGCTACTACCAACGTTATCACCTGTATTAAATGTGGCCAAGGACACTATCTACGAAATTGCAGTGAATTTTTACAGCTGTCAGTGCACGAAAGGAGAGGTTTTGTAGCCGAAAATAAACTTTGTTTTATATGTTTATTCAAAAACCATCAATCAACGCATTGCCGATCACGTTTTCGATGCGACATATGCAAAGCAAGGCATCATTCAATTCTGCACACAGAAATGCCTTCCACTTCGGCAAGCAATATAGCTATTAAAAGTGCATCTGAACCTGAAGATTCTCAAACAAGCGATGTTAATGTTGCAACAATGAGTGTTGCCCATGCCATGCCCATCAATGGCTGTACTGCTATTTTACCCACTGCGGTAATAAGAGTACTGGATTCTGCACATCAGTATCAAAATTGTCGAGCTTTGTTGGATTCTGGAGCACAAGCTTCCTTCATTTCTGAATCGTGTGCTAAGCGACTTGGACTGGCACGAACTAAAGCGAATTATTTAATTAAGGGTTTAACATCAGGAACCGAAACGACAAAGGGAAGGCTGTCATTGGAAGCTACATCACTTTACGCAACAAATGAAAATCTTAATATTGATGTTTTGATTTTGAATAAATTGACGGATTGTTTACCAACGCGAGACCTCAGCGATTTAAATTTAGCAAGAATTAAAGGATTAAGGTTAGCTGATCCAGACTTTTATAAGTCACAACCAATAGACATTATAATAGGAGCGGACAAATTCTTCAATATATTAAGAGAAGGTCAAATAAACAATTTAGGCAATAATTTAATAGCACAAAACACAATGTTTGGATGGGTTGTCTCAGGCGAAATAAACAGCGATACGGAAGGGAGTCAATCTACTCGATGGAATTATTTTATTGATCTGAACATTAACGAGACTCTCAAAAAATTTTGGGAAATGGAGGAAATGCCAAATCATGGATCAGTCACCGAAAAGGAAAATAAATGCGAAGAACATTACAAAACTAACTTCACTAGACATAAAAGTGGTATGCAAACAATATTCCTAACTAGAATATTCTTTCAATAGCTTCAGAAACTCCAACGGTTTATTGTAGAAATTTCCAGTAATAACAGCGTTAAAATAATACACAAAATATTTCTATTCAATAACACTTATAACTTTATTACAAAATAACTTTACACGAAAACTAATTTAAAGATCACTTTTATAATTTTAACTTCACTATCGCAGGTTTAAAATAAAACTAATTTTACATTTAATTTCACTTTACTGTCGCAGGTCTAAAATAAAACTAATTAAAAACTACAAAAGGTATTTATTTTTCTTATATACCTTCTGCAATACTTCTAGATAATTCGACATCACTTTCCAGAAACCTTGAGAAAATATTAGAATATTCGATTATTTTACGTTATGTTGATTTGATTCATAAAATCGTTTATGTTGAACCTATTTCTAAGAAGAGACAACAACAACAATATTCATTTCATTAATTTGTCTGTTGTGTTTTGTTGATTTTATTTTCCTGGAAGTGACCGTAATCGTCTAGATTTTTCTGAATCGTAACAATATTTAACGTTGGGTCACATGCAAGAGATTCCGGATCAACAACAGATGATACCAGACGATAAATGTTATTATTTGCCACATCATGCTGTAACCAAAATAGAAAGCTTAACTACGAAGTTACGAGTTGTGTTTGACGGATCAAGCAAAACTACTAATTTGAATTCTATAAATGACATGCTAATGATTGGTCCCAACATACAACCTCCGTTGTGGACAACGTTGAACAAATTCCGTCACAACAAGATTGCCCTTACGGCGGACATAGAAAAAATGTACCGTCAAGTTCTTATAGCTGATCAAGACCAAGATTTTCAACGTATTTTGTGGAGAGAAAATTTAAGTGACCCAATAAAACACTATAAGCTCACAACCGTTACCTTTGGAATGGTCAGTTCTTCATTTTTAGCTACACGTTCATTGCTACAAGCTGCATATGATTGCGAACCAGAATACCCAGAAATTGCAAAGGAAATTTCAAATAAATTTTATATTGACGACTATTTATCGGGAGCAAGTACAATTGAACATGCCAAGCATTTGAAGGAAAAAATAACGCTGTTGCTTGAACAAAGAGGATTTTGCTTAAGAAAATGGCAGTCAAACGCAGCAGAACTGTCAGCACCTATTGCAAGCCCTGAATCTATGGTTACAATTGACGAAACAAATTCGACGGTGAAAATATTAGGGTTACAATGGAATTCTGTAGAAGATTATTTCACCTTTAAAGTAAATTTGCCATTAGAAGCAACCCCTACAAAGCGCACGTTAATATCTAACGCGTCTAAGATATTTGACCCACTTGGCCTTGTTGCACCATCGATTGTTCTAGCGAAAATATTATACCAAAAATTATGGTTAAGAAAATTGGATTGGGATGACCAGTTGCCTGATGATATTGCGATTTTGTGGAATCAACTAAAGGTGGACCTTCCTGACTTAGAGAAACTCAAACTTCAACGTTTTGTGTGCCTGAATAAACTACAATTACATGGCTTTAGTGATGCGAGCGAAAGAGCGTATTCAGCAGTGGTATATGGCAGGTATTTGGATGAACATGGAGATATACACACGACAATCCTTGTCCCTAAATCTAAGGTAGCACCCATTAAACAGATTTCGTTACCTCGGTTAGAATTATGTGGCGCTCATCTTCTTGCAAGGCTGATAAGAGAAGTTAGATCTACTTTTGAAGACCCTTTAGAAGTCTACGCGTGGACCGACTCAACCATTGTTTTAGCATGGCTATCTGACCATCCAACAAAATGGAAAACTTTTGTGGCGAATAGGGTGTCGGATATTCAACAGTCAATGCCAAGAAATCATTGGAATCATGTCAAATCAGCAGACAATCCTGCAGACTATGCATCCAGAGGTGTTATGCCATCCAAACTCTTGACATTACAACAATGGTGGCATGGACCACCATGGTTAACTGAACCAGAAGCGTTGTGGCCAATTGTGAAGAATGAAACTTATTATAATGATACCATTTGCGAAATAAAAGGGGAAATACCATTGTTTCACATTAAAGAAATCGAAAAGGATGAAATATATAGTATGCTGTTAAATAGATTATCTTCTTTCACTAAAATTATTCGTATTTTATGTTATGTAAACAGATACATTCAAAATTTAAAAACGGTAAAGGAAAAAAGAAGAATATCGTTTATAACGATCAGTGAAATCAATGAAAGTACCGAACAATTGATAAAATGGGTACAACGGAACGAATACTTCAACGAAATACAGATCCTGTCTAGAAATCGAGAATTGGGAAATGGCAGCAAATTATCCAGTCTGACGCCATTTTTAGACAACAAGGGTATATTACGTGTTGGTGGAAGACTCAAAAAATCAAATTATCCATATGATTTTAAACATCAAATCATTCTGCCAAATTCCCATATCCTCAGCCGAATGATTATTTCCTATTATCATAAAAAATATCTCCATCCTGGCCCATCCCACACATCCTATCTAATCCGCCAATCTTATTGGATTGTGCAAGGCAGAGCGACTATACGAAGCGAAGTGAAGAAGTGTATCCAATGTTTTAAGAGTAGAGCGACTACTGCAAAGCAGCTTATGGGTGATTTACCATCTGTTCGCATCACGCCAGCGAAACCATTTGCAAACTGTGGAATTGACTATGCTGGGCCTATAATGCTAGCCAGCAAACGTGGCAGAGGAGCTAAGATGGTAAAGGGATACATCGCTATTTTTGTATGTATGGTGACCAAGGCGCTACATATTGAAGCTGTCACAGAACTAACCACTGATGCATTCTTAGCTGCATTGAAAAGATTTTCGGCCAGAAGAAATTGTCCCAACAATATATATACCGACAATGGTACCAATTTTATTGGTGCTAACAGACATCTGAAAGAGGTATACAAATTTCAAAATAAAAATATTAACGATTCCCTCATTACAGAATTTTGCGTCGAAAATCAAATAAATTGGCATTTTATACCACCATCGGCCCCTCATTTTGGTGGAATATGGGAGTCTGCTGTCAAATCTGTCAAGTCTCACCTAAATCGTGTTGTTGCAAACGCCCATTTGACATTCGAAGAGATGTCAACACTGTTATGCCAAATAGAAGCTGTATTGAATTCTCGACCGTTATGTCCAATGTCAGAGGACGACGATTGTTTTGAGGTGCTTACTCCAGCACACTTTTTGACGGGCTCATCTATGATTCCAACACCTGATTATGATTTGACCAATACTACATCCACTAGAATATCCAGATGGCAGCAAGTTGAAAGGCGTACCCAGAAGGTTTGGAAAACGTTTCATTTAGACTACATCAACAACCTACAACAAAAACATAAATGGAAAAGCAGTCAAGAAAATATAAAGATTAATGATTTGGTGCTGATTAAGGATGAAAATTTACCACCTTGTAAATGGGCAATGGGAAAAATAATTAACACACATCCAGATGATTATGGAAATGTTCGCACAGTTACAATCAAAACTTCAAACAATACTATAAAAAGACCAATAACCAAGGTCTGCAAACTTCCAATCGAGCAGCTGTATGGTTGACGGACTGTCAACGGCCGGGAATATGTTTACGTCTAAACGTCGAGATATTTTTTATGAATGTAAAATTAGATTAACCTGTATTCCGAACTCTCCAAAATCAATTATGCTTCAGTGCAATTTATTTTCCCGCGATCAATTTACTTTTTACCGCGAAATATGACATTAATGAGATCTGTACAAATTTCTAAAAATTCACTTTCTTCTTGGCGATCAACATAAGCGATTCGATATTTAAAATTAAAGGTGATTATATCATATTTTGGATACTTTTGGATACAGGTGAAATTAATAGTTATATTTTATTTTGTGATTAAATTTATGAAATTAAAAAATACAAAAATAACTTTATGTGCGAATTAATTTTTCATGCGATTATTTAAACTAATATTATATAAACTATTTTTTTGTGATTAAATTTATAAAATTTAGAAATATAAAAACAATTTTTTTTGCGAATTTATTTATGTATTATATGCGATTGATCGAATTTTATATGAAAATTATTATTTTGTGGTTAATTTTATAAAATTTAAAGGACATATAAACAGTTTTATGCAAATTTATTCATTTTTCTTACGAGATTATTTAAAAACGAAAAACAATATATAAATAATAATAATTCTTTTATTTATTTACAATAAAAAAAACAAACAATTATTTTTTATTTTTAAGTGATCCTTTTATATTAATAAATTTATGAAATAAACTTAAATAATTATAAACAAACTTATTGAATTATAAATAATTTACAACAAATTTATTGTTTTTATTATTATTAAATAAAAATTATTAGGTGATATGGTAGTATCCATTTGTTAATATTTATAAACTATCTCAAACTATTTCAGTTACCATGTAATATGCATCCTTTTTGGTCGCGTTGTTTAAGTGTCGAGCGTAGAGACAAAGACGAGGCTTTCCATTTTTCTTACGAAATATGGCCATTGGGGAGCACCAAGCTAATTCGCTTTAGATTATGACCCCTAGAGCTAGCATACGGTCTCTCTCGTCGTAAATTTGTTTTTGTATCACTGGCGTTGTTTGACTGGCTTAGTATCACCGACATCAATTTTTAATTTTTTAATTTTTTATTACCGACATCAATGACATGAGTTAAAAGATTGGTTCAACCTAGTCCTAACTGGTTATAACTAGGAAATTCCTTAATTATTAAATTGAGTGTTGTTTGCTGCTGTATTGAATGTTTGTGACCAACATCGGCTTCAAACCAAATTTGGTCCAAAAATCAATGCCTATAGATAGAGATCTTTCGTCAACGTTGGCACATTATAAAGTCTAGGTTTTGTTTTGAAAAGTTACTTTACAGTTAATGTAGCCGATAATGCGTTGTTTGTTGCCACAAGCCCCGTTTGAAACCTGCTTTGGGTGTATCTTTTTCGCCAGATTGTTTTAAGAATTTATGTGCGTTGGCTCCAAGACAGCTAATACTAGCCCCACTATCTAGCAGACCAGTTATTGAGACGTTACATATTTGTACTATAGCATAAGGGCTTGCATCATCGCATGAATCATCGATTTTAGTCGACATGATTAGAGCGTGCATTTGACGTTGTTTCTTGAAATAATTAAAAGAACGCAAACGATGTCTGGAAAGGAGAAGGTTCGATGTAGGTATTTATTGGTCATTAAATGGATTATTTATGTGTAAGTTGGTGTTTATCTTAGGTGTATCGCTTATAAACGAATTTCTATTACTTTGATTTGGGTGCTCTTGAAATATTTGTTGAAAGATGATTATTTAACAAGGTTGCTGCGTCGTCTTGAAAGGATTCGACAATGGAAGTTGAGGGCCAGAAAACCTCACTTCCTGCTTCACGTTTCCTGATTTATTATTACACTTGGTACAGTGTAGTTTTAATGTATTGGATGCACCGAAACCGTAGCATGTAAATAAATGCTGTGATTGTAGTGGATGGTCAATAAAACAATGTCCTGCCATACGACAATTCCAACATTTTAATGTTGAATGTGATGGTAACCACAGGAAGTCCTTGGTGAGTGATTTAATCGGTTTACAAAAGGTGGTATTAATGCAGATATTGATGGACCTCAGAAATGGGGATAGGTTCATCATTGTATGTTATTTTATTGACTATTCGCTTATTTGAGTGTATAGTGTTTCCCGGAATATGTCCTATACAGTTCCACGCATTTTCAATAGACACACAAGTGCAGATATTGATGGGAAGGTACCTGAAGTAAGGGAAAATTGTAAATCCAGACATATGTTTCTTAGAAGTATACCCAAAATGTCATCATTCAGTAATGGAATCTTAAGTTGCAAAGAAATAGTAAAATGTCATTATAGCATTCTAAAAAGGACACTTTACTCTCTGTTTTCGAAATTCGAGTGCTTGCTTAATGTCAGAGCCTGATCGTCGATCTTGAAACCACTCCGAAAGAGATTGTCGCAAATCCATCAATGTCGTTGTTTTTGTGCGCTCTAGGTAGTTCCAGTAGAATGTTTGTGCCGTACAATTTATTACAAATCCAATATCATTCACTAACTGCGCATCAGGAAGACCATATGAACTGGCTAAGCGTTGAACCATAAATAAGCACCTTTTCGGTTGTCAAAACCGTTGCGTGCTTTTCCGGTTGTCAAAACTGATAAACTCTTCTTAAGTCTTAGAAATGTGCTTTTTAGTTCAAAAATTTTACTTTTTAAACCTGAGATGCACATCTCTAAAAATTAATATCTTTAGGTCAGACTTTAACCCTTTGAAAGCATATAAACAGTTGATATCTGGTGAGCCATTCTCTTGCAATTTGATTACAAACTTATCCTGAATTTGATTTTCCAATTTCCATAAATCTTTCCCTCCTTTATTCAAGTTACACATTTGTAATTTTGTTAGCTTTTGGAATTTTTATTGAAAATTTTATTTTGATCGTATTTAATTTTTGAAATTTATAAATTTTTTATAATTTTGTAATTTTTATGTATTTTTTAATTTTTTTGTAATTCTAAACTTTAAATTTTTTATAATAATTTTTTTAAAAATTTTTGTAAAATTTCTGCAATTTCAAAATTTTTTATTAACTTGAATTTTAAATTTTTGTAAATAATTTTTTTTACATAATTTTTTAAAACTTTTTTTGGTAATTTTTAAATATTTTGTAAAGTATTTGTTGCTTGTGAAATTTGGATATTATTTCTGAAAATATTTTAGTATTTAGTAAACTTATTTAGTAATTTTGGGTTGTTAGTTTTTAAGAAAATTTTGCAATTCACCGTTTGAAATTTTAATAATTTTCTGATATTTTGTTAATTTTGTTTATACATTTTGTTTTTGTGTAATTTAAATTTTTGCTGAAATTTTGAAAATTTTTTGTTGCACTTTTCAATTTAGTTTGTATGATTTTTGAAATTTTTTAAATTGTTTTAAAATTTATTTTGAGTTTCTTGAAATGTTTAAGTTAGTTCAATCAGGAATTCAACCAACTTCAATGTAATACAAAATTTTTGCCTTTAGAGTTTAGATACCAATGTATCGGATATCGGATGCTCAGTGAACAGGTGCCTTAAGTTGACATCACAGGAAGGTCATATGGGTAGTTTTATACACGAAGGAAAAAATGGAGCTAATTACGGCACGACATGTTTTTTGCGTATAAGTTCTGGCAAGTAGTTTTAGTTAAAGTTGATGACGTTCTTTCAACTTTTCTGAATGTGGCCAGTCAAAAAAAAAAAACAAATACAAGTCACAATAAAAAAAATCCTTCTTACTCCTAAATTAACTCAAAGTTATCTCAATATTATATTTTCATTATATAAGCCTCCAGATTAGCCCAAGCATTTCCATCATGACAATTCTAGAAATCTTTGATGAATCGCCAAAAATGACTGAACTTATTTGGGCATTTTGGTGCATCCACTATATAGTTCGAACCTTGTGCTATCTGATTACCATTTATTTCTTTCTCTGCAAAACTCTCTTGATGGGAAAGGGAAAAAATTTGCCAACAGAAGAAGACCCAACGAAAATCACTAATCTTTTTCGATAACGATTTCGATTTTTTTTCGATAACTCTCGGAATTTCTACACTGATGGAGATAGCAAACTACTCATAAAATTTCAAACTTTGTAAATAAAAATAGCACACATATTCTGTATATGTATATATTTCTCTATATATAAAAGACAATGTGCATGTCTATGTGCATTTTACTTGTTTAGTATTTTAGTATTTTCATTCACAAGACGTTTTTAGAATAGGTTTTGATTATTAGGGCTTTTTATGAGCACTTAAATTCCTGTAAGAAAAATCATTTGAATGTTTTAATTTCGGCATAATATTTTAGATTTTTCGTAGTAATTTCTTATACATATTTCGGAGCGGTATTCGAACTACGCCGGTATTCGGTACGCGAGCCGATTATATATCAAAGTTGAAATTTCATCCTTATTTACCTACTACAGTTGAGTTTATTCAATTTCTGGTTTATTCGCAATTCAATTTTCAGTATTTTTTAGTCTGATTTTAACTTTACGAACACATATTTGACTGTTTTCCATATTCTAACTATGTCAGCATATTGTATGATCTACGAATTTGGAAGACAACTTTCAACTTGAGTTACGGACATTCACACTGATTTAAGTTCTAGATTTTGTTTAAATGTATATATTTATCTATTTACGAAATGCAGTCTTTATGTGCATTGAACTTGTTTAGAATTTTTAATTCACTAGACTTGAATTTTTAATTCTAAATCCCGTTCCAAAACACAAAAATTCGAATCAAACCTATCGAGTTTTATCAACAAATTTTCTCATCGAATGCCGTTGTGATTAGCAAAAGTTAGTCATCCATTACTTGTATATTTCTTCAAACGATTCACATACCAATAATATTGCTGTGTAATCTTTGTACTTCTTTTCTGTGTTGAAGGTCTTTGAAGGTCTGAACCTGAAAGTCAATCGCCTACACTACAAAAGCACAGTGTCACTTGCAACGACCTGTAGATAATCAACCCGTATCAGTATCACTTCTAAGCAAACACAGTATAGCTCAAAAAACAAATAAAATAATAATTGCAAAGCACAACGATAAACACAATCTCGTTAAAGAAACACTTGCAAGTCAATTGAATAATAATTATAAAAACTTTATAAATTTAACATTTTCATTACCTGTTGTTGTTGTTGTTTGTCTTTATTCCAATTGAATTAATGATTAAATAATAATTCCATCTTAAGTATAAGTTATCTTCAGAACAAAACAAAAAAAACTCTTAATTTAATTTTAATTTTAATATTTAATTTAACACAAAAAAATAATTTTATATCCATAAATCATAGATCAAATTAATGTTGTTGTTAATTTAATTTTTTTTTTGTGGATTTGAGTTGTTTTTTAATTTTTAATTTATCTCTAGCAATTGAGTTTTAATTATTTAAATTTTGTTTTTTTTGGTTAGGGTTAGGGGGGATGGTAACAAACTCAAACAATTGTTTGAAGATTAGAAGGTGTGAGATTATATTTCATGATTTTTTATTTTATCACAATTGAAAATTGATTTGGCAGTCCAGTTGCCTATTTTCCTTACGGCTATATATGAAATGTTAACAGCTATGTCATTATTATTTTTATAGTTAATTAATTTGCAGAGTTCAATGTCCCAGGATGCAATATTTAGTTTAAAGTTTTTAACATTTGATTTCCAGAGGAAACTAAGTTATGGTTCGTTTTTGATACCATTACAGATACACGGGAACCAACAACCTCTTATGTAACACAATATCAGAAGATCCGAGGATCAGAAGATCAGAAGATCAGAAGAACAAAAGAACAGAAGATCAGAATATCAGGAGATCAAAGATTGGAAGATCAAAAGATCAGAAGATCAGAAGATCAGAAGATCAGAAGATCAAAAGACCAGAAGATCAGACGCTCAGAAGATCAGAAGATCAGAAGATCAGAAGATTAGAAGATCAGAAGATCAGAAGAGCAGAAGAGCAGAAGAACAGAAGAGCAGAAGACCAGAAGATTAAAAGATCAGACGATCAGAAGATCAGAAGATCAGAAGATCAGAAGATCAGAAGATCAGAAGATCAGAAGATCAGAAGATCAGAAGATTAGAAGATCAGAAGATCAGAAGATCAGAAGATCAGAAGATCAGAAGATCAGAAGATCAAAAGATCAGAAGATCAGAAGATCAAAAAATCAGAAGATCAGAAGATTAGAAGATCAGAAGAATGATAGCTCGTGTAGGTAAATAAACAAAAATATTCTTTTAGATAATCGTTTGAGCTACCTAATAATCTAAACTTTATCCACGATCTAAATAAGTACCCAAAATAATGTTTAAAACATATCTTAATTGTAACACATTATTAATCTTACTTACAGTGATAGTCAAAATATCATTGTAAGACAAGACACAAGTCAATTTTTCATAAACAAAAAATTCAAAACTACAAAAATATATTCATACAAAAGTGAACGCAATAAATCAACAATAACTAAGTAATATTCAGCCTTGTCTGATGTCATGTCAAATTTTTCAGTTAATAATCTAATATTTTCTAACAAACCAAAACAATTCTTATTTATTTCTTAAGGTTTAAAATTCTTCTATATTTGATTTACGCGCGCATCGAACATCGTATACTCAAACAATTATAATTAACGAATTATACCTAATCTTGAACCTTGAACTTATATTGACTCCACCTATGTTAGTAAATGCAATCATCTAATTTTCTATTGTTATTGTAATTTTTGAGAAAAGTCAATTTTGAAAATAAATACAATTAATTACAATCACATAAAAAAATTATGCTTCCAAAAGGGTCATATAAAAGGCATTGGCTAAAATTATAGAATAATGAAAAAATAACTTCATGATCGCGATCACCTGTGGCGTCGTTTTATTTATTTTTTAAAAATATTTTTTGACTTCTCTTCATCAAAACAGCACAACTAGGAATTAATAACAATAATAAAAAATAATTCTTGAATGTATTATTTTGTTATTATTAATAATAATAATAATTGTAATGATGATGGTGATTACTGATTATTATTTTTATTAATAATATGTTTTACCATTTTGCAGACATCTTGTATGTGTATATAATTGGCAACAATGTATAATAAAACAGTTAGATCTTAAAGAAATAATTATAAGACGAAAAAAAGCTAAATACGCGAATTTTTTGATTTTTTATAATATATTTTGTTAAGAATTTCAGTTGTTTGTACCAACGACCCACCGTTGAGATAAGTTTTGAGATGAATTTTTTTTGTGATGGCAAAATTTTTTCGTGATTTCTTTTAAAATTCCAATGAAACGCAGGCTAGAATTGTTATTATTTTTTTTGTAAAATATAATTCAGTAATTTTTATGTTTATTTGATAATTTGAATTTGGAATAATACCTAATGTCAATTGAATGAGTTTAGAGATTTGGTGTGGAAGGTATTGTGAGAGTAGTTTGGAGAGAATGAATTAAGTTAGTATTTTTATTTGTTCTTTAATGAAAATACAATTGATGATAATGGCTTCTTAATTACTTGTTTATTTTTTGTTTTATCGGTTTACATATTGTGCGCAAGAGTTTTTCTACGTTTACGTTGACGGTAACTATTTCTAACCGCTTCATATAATAACTTTTCAAATATATTCGGGTTTTTACTTATTTTTTCGAGGAAAAGTTGACTATAGATTTGTATAAATGCATAATATGTGTTACACTAACATATTTCAAAAACTTTTAAAAAAAAATTTATAACAATTTAATTTAGTTTTTATAACGCAAGTATGTTCGTCACTTTTGGACATCGTCATTAGTTATGACATTTAATGAAATATTACAATTTAATTTAAACAAAATGAGATAGATTGAAGCAAAAATATACAAACATAATTAATTTAAAAAAAACATACAAGTTGATTATATTTTTTTTTTAATAAAATGTGTTGTGTAGTAGGAACTACAATATGTGTCACAACAACACATAAAAACCTTTTAAGACCAAGGTCCCACAACAACATACGTTCAAAGGTGTTGATGGACGTAAATCTTTCTTCTTTTGTTTTTTTATATGTTTGGTTAAAGAATGGATAACTAAACAAAAAATCCTATCACTGATAAAATATGACATAGGCCAATATTTTAGGACAGAATAGAGAAAATAAAAGTAAATTAAAAAGCAAATAGCAAATTTTTACAACATTTTGCTGGAACAAGACAAAAATGTAGTAGCCAATAATCCAGCCGGTTGCATATTCCTTGATCCTGTGACGCACTGTTTTTCTTAAAGATTAAAGCCCACACATAGTTATATGAAAGCTCGTTTCTTCTAGGAAGCAATAGCGTCTCATCATCAAGGATTATTGCTAAGATTGAGGGGGCTACCGTTGACTGAATACAGTTCATCCTCCACCACACCTAAGACGTCACCTTGGCTAGTGATATCTCACTGGTATTGGTATGTGATATCTCACGTTAACTCGTATGTCTATATCAGGGACTGGAGTACGCGGGGTTATCACACCCGTAGAACAAATATAGAAAAGTAAACAAATAAAAAAAGTTTTAGGAAAATAGTAAACCCAAACTGTTATTATTCAAAACTATACATAAGCGGAGTGATTAATTATTTTATTAAAAAATAAATATCATTAACAAATTGAATTATTTTTTATTGAAAGTTAAACATTCCTTTAGTGTTAAATATAATAAATTACAAATTAACGTTTCTCAATCGCCGAAACTACCATGTCAACTAGGGATAAGGATTATAAATGTCTATGAGACATTTATGAACATTATTTTATTTTTAAAAATGTACCAGGAAAACTTATATAAGTAAAAATTTCGTATTATAAATAATTTATAATATTTTAAAATAATTGTTAACATTTGGAATGGAATATGAGAGTGGAAGTGTTTTTGTACATTTTGATTTTTGAATTTGAATTCTAACTTTTTTAATCTAAGTAAACATTTCCTACTTTTAGTTTGCTGATTGTTTTTTTGGTATTTTATTGTATTCTCTTCTATACTTTTGAGAACCAAACATCGTAATAAACTTTGGTTAAGAATTAAAAATTAAAAATTTCTTTTATTAAAAAGTTTAATAAAAAGTTAAACGAAGGAAACAGAACCAGCATAATAATAATAATACAGTCCAAAACATAATTCTTGTCCTTCAACCCAGATAAAAAGAATATCAAAAATCCTTTTTTGATTTTTCGTCAATCGATTACAAAACAAAATTCACTTTCCAGAACGTTTATGCAAGAACGTGTAAAAACTTTACAAAAAACAAAACATTCAAACGTTTTCTGAAATATTCTGTTCGTGTAATCATCAGTTAAAAAACGTTTTGCGGAAAACTAAAAAACATAAAAGTGTAATTTTATGTTAATGATCATCGTTTAGGCGATTCACATTTCATTTTTCTACGAATTGCGCATCAACATTTTCGTGTTCAACTCGAAGAAATCATCACTGTTCATCAATCAACTTGAAGAAATATTTTCTAATTGAACAGCTAGTATCGTGTCACTCAACAAGCATTTTTGGAACATTCAACATTTTGCAATGGTGTTTAATTTTTAACTTCTCGGGAATTTCAAATTAGTTATCACAATACTGTAAGTACAAAAACATTTCCAAGTTTCATATTCCATATAATTCAATCGCGTATTCGATAATTCAAATTACGATTTGGCATTTGCATATTTTTTCACAATTTAAACAATTTCAATACTTAATTGAAATTTGAATTTCTGAACGTATAAAATTCTTAAAAAACAATGTCTTTAAAATCTACCACTTCTGCCGAAGCAGTTTCTGAATTTAAAAAGAAATTTGGTTTGCTAAAGACAAAATTCACTCTCATTGAAAAATATATGAAATATAACACTCCATCCCTTCATGAATTGCGAAGCAGAATAACATCTCTTGAAAAAGCTTTTGATAATTTTAATAAACTTGTCCAATCTCTAATCGAGTTAGTGTCAGAAACTGCAATCGGTCAATTTACAGACGCATTTGAAGAATTCGAAAACCGATTCCATAATTTAAATGGTGAATTCATATTATAAACTTGTTTAGCCGGGTTTAAAATTTTATATTTTTTTATTTTGTTTTTCCTCAAATTACCCCGTTTTAATTGAATATAATTTTTATTATTAAATCTATATATTTCGGGCTAGGCCCATCTTCCGGATTATTAATAAAAATAATAAAAAAAGTCGGACAAGTGCGAATAAAATTCGCTCGCCAAGGGTTCCGTGAATGTAAAAGAACACAATATCAAAAATAAATGACATAAAGTTATGTTGTAAAGTCTTTATATCGCCAGACTATGGACGCATAACAGAATAAATGTTTAAGCGTAAACGTCAATAGTAAATGTCAATCACATCTACATTGATCAAAAATGTTACTTGAGGTTAAATCTTATGCATAGCTGTTTATGTTAGCTAAAGAAAGATTTAACCAGTATTTCAATGGTCTAAATTGGGAATATTTGTTCTATAAATCAGCGTCGAAATATAGGGTGGTATACATACACTTAAAATAGCACTTTTTTCATCAATAACTAAAAAACTGTGCATCACAGAATTCTAAAAAATGTTGCAATGTTTCTTAAATTAAGTGTTCTTCCAAATGACACCCCACTCGTTTGGTTACAAAAAAGTTTTTTTTTACCCTCCCCACACCCATCCCCTAAACACACAGAAATATAATTATTTGAGAGTTCGCTGTAGTTTTCGTTCAAAATATAGCAAACTTCCTGTCTCTATGAATTTTTTTAATTTTTTCTGTCTATCAGTGTCGAAACGTAGGGGGAGGAACGGTCTGGAATTTACACATTTTTTAAAATAACTCAAAAACGGTGTACCGCAAAATTCTAAAAACAATTGCAATGTTTTGGAAATTTTGTGCTCTTTCAAATGATACCCCACTCGCTTGGGCCAAAAAAAGTTTTTTTTTACCCTCCTTACACCCTTCCCCTAAACACACAGAAATATAATTATTTGAGAGTTCGCTATAATTTTCGTTCAAAATATAGCAAATTTTCTGTCTCTATGAATTTTTTCAATTTTTTCTGTCAATCAGTGTCGAAACGTAGGGGGGGGGGAACGGTCTGGAATTTACACATTTTTTAGAATAACTCAAAAACGGTGTACCAGAAAATTCTAAAAATAATTGCAATATTTTGAAAATTTGGTGTTCTTTCAAATGATACCCCACTCGCTTGGGTCAAAAAAAGTTTTTTTTTACCCTCTTTACACCCTTCCCCTAAACACACAGAAATATAATTATTTGAGAGTTCGCTATAATTTTCGTTCAAAATATAGCAAATTTCCTGTCTCTATGAATTTTTTCAATTTTTTCTGTCAATCAGTGTCGAAACGTAGGGGGGGGGAACGGTCTGGAATTTGCACATTTTTTAGAATAACTCAAAAACGGTGTACCAGAAAATTCTAAAAATAATTGCAATGTTTTGAAAATTTGGTGCTCTTTTAAATGATACCCCACTCGCTTGGGTCAAAAAAAGTTTTTTTTTACCCTCTTTACACCCTTCCCCTAAACACAACTTCGCTATAATTTTCGTTCAGAATATAGCAAATTTCCTGTCTCTATGAATTTTTTCAATTTTTTCTGTCAATCAGTGTCGAAACGTAGGGGGGGGGGGGGAACGGTCTGGAATTTGCACATTTCTTAAAATAACTCAAAAACTGTGTACCACAAAATTCTAAAAAAAATTGCAAAGTTTCTGAGATTTGGTCCTCTTTCAAATGACACCCCACTCGCTTGGGTCAAAAAAGTTTTTTTTCACCCTTCCCCACCCCAATCCCTTAAAAACACAAAAATATAATTATTTGAGAGTTCGCTATATTTTTCGTTCAGAGTTTATCAAACTTCCTGTCTCTGTGAATTTTTTCAATTTTTTCTGTTTATTAGGCTCGAAATGCAAGGGGGGGGACCAACTTTTTGTGTCACCTTAGTGATAATAATTCAAAAACTATGCATTGCAAAATTCTAAAAAAACTGACAATATTTCTAAAATCAAGTGCTCTTTCAAATGACACCCCACATGACCTGGTTTTAAATGATGTTTTTACCCCTTAACATTCGCACCCCTTTAATAAATATAGTTATGAGTGTCTGCCACTTTTCTATATTTTTCATTAAAAACCTTCTCAATTTTCTATCATTCCAAATATATTTCAAGATTTTCGATGAAGTAGGGTCGGCGTTAATCGGGGCAATAAAACATCCCGAAAACGTCATTTTTCAAAATTATACAAAAAATGGTGAGGTGCAAAATTCCAAAATATATTTTTAAATAATGCTGAAATGAAGCCCTTTCATATGATACCCTACTCGTCTCGCTAAAAAAATGTATGTTTTCAAAGGCTTTACATCGTACCTCCTTAAAACAAACGAACACATTTTTATTTATTGTTTAGCCCGCCATCTTGTGTGAATAGGTTAGTTTTATAAGCACCTCAAATTTTAAGTTCATCGGATTAATGGTTCACGAGATAATCGAAATAATGTGAAAAACACGTTGTACTCTCACTAATAGTGTTCCGTATAAAAAACGGAACCCTAAAAATTATATCACAATAAGAAAAATAAAATTTTTGACATAAATTATATAAACAAAAAACGATATACAATTTAACATGAGTTACTATGTTATAATTAACTTAAAAAATGGTAATCAAGTGAAAAGCTTAAAGTTACTTTAAATTTTAGAACAATCGGATTAAATTAAAATAATTATTCGAAAAATCCTTCTTATCACTTTTAAAATTACAAATTGTTTCCTCATTTTTTATGATTTGGCACACCTCGTGTATCTGTAATTTAGTTTTATTTCTTTCCTTAGTCGAAATATATAGATTTAATAATAAAAATTATATTCAATTAAAACGGGGTAATTTGAGGAAAACAAAATAATAAAATATTAAATGGTGAACTTTTGACAGCTTTTGACACTCTTGAAACGACAAAAGCTCCAACTTCTAAGTCATCACAGCGACTCTGCTTCATCCCGCTACTCTTTATCTCATCATAGTGATGAACCTGATAATGAAAACGACCACAATGACGTTAACGAAAATTACAATAACATGTCATGTCATAAAACTGTTATTAAACCACAATTATCAAACTACCTGAAATAAAAATTCCATATTTTCCAACATTCCAACAAAATGGATCGCCTTTCGTGACACATATCTAGCTGTTATTCATAATAACAACGCTCTTGATGACATTTTAAAATATACATATCTTCTTGATAAACTACGTGGTAATGCTCTAGCTTTAATCGGCCACATTACGTTAACAAATGCAGGATATCTTAAAGCGTGGCAAACTTTATTAAAAAACTACGATGATCCCCGAATAATTGTTAATAAGCATATTGAAGCAATCATCGATCTTGAACCCGTAACAAAATGAAAAGAATCCGAACTTCGAAAACTTCTGAACGGCTGCATTTCCCATATTTCGTCAATGAGTTTATGCGGTCATGATATCGATAGTTTATCACAGCTGATCATACTAAAGTTAATAACTCGAAAACTTGACGCTAAGACTCGTGGTGAATGGGAAGAGAACATCGAACGCAATGAACAACCAATTTGGAACGACTTCATTGAATTTTTAGAAAAAAAATGTCGTGTTCTTCGCCAAGTCGAAGAAAATGGTACCAAACCGTCAACAGCTGTAGTACCTAAACAATTCGACAGTAATTCGAAATCATTCCAAAAAACGCCTGTTAACAAAACTTACGTGAAACAAAGCTCTTCGTTTTTTGCCAACAAATCAGATGTGAATCGAAGTAATAACGCAAAGTGTGACTTCTGTGGTAATTACAAACATCGATTTTTCTATTGTCCAACGTTCAACGGATTTACGCCTCAAGAACGATTTGACAAAGTACAAGCTATGAATGCTTGTACTAACTGTTTAAATCCGTATCATAAACTTCCTGATTGCAAATCAAGCGGTTGTAAAATTTGTCGTCGTCGACATCGCACACTTTTACACTCTGATCATCCAACAACTCAAAATAATGAAACGAATGTTAATAAACAACCACGAGCAACACCTGGAACGACAGGTCAACATTCGAACACTAATCAACAACCTCAACCGATACCCGGAACATCGGGTCAAAGCACAGAAAATTGTAGTTTAAATATAACAAATACATATCTGTCAAACGTTTCAACTATTGAAAAATCGACAAATCTACCAACAACGATGGTACCAATTGAAGATTGTAACGGTAAACTCATTGAATGTCGAGCCTTGCTGGACTCGGGCAAACGAACTTTGTTAGCGAATCTTTTGCGAAAAAACTAAACTTTAATTTCCGCAACAACAATTATTTAACAATAAGCGGATTAAGCGATGCACAGTTATCAGTATCACAAAGCGTCACAACCATAATCCATTCCAACTATCAAAAATTCTCAGTGAAACTTCAATTTTTAATTGCAAACAAAATCTCGGAAAGACTACCATACAACACTTTTGATATTTCCCGCGTGGATAATTCCAAACCACATCAAACTTACAGATCCTTTGTTTAACGTAGCGACACCAATTGATATCCTAATAGGAGCTGAACTGTTTCCAGCAATTTTACTACCGAATCGAATAGAACTAGGTCGACATCTCCCAATGGTTCAAGAGTCGTACTTCGGTTGGGTAGTATTTGGAAAATTGAAACAAAACTTTGCTCTTTTCGAAACAAAACCGGTATCAAAAAATAATGACAATATCGAACAAATGATCAAAAAATTCTGGGAAATTGAAAACATTCCGTCCAAAAAAATCTTTTCCGACGAAGAAAAGAAATGTGAGGCTCATTTCGTACAAACAGTTTTTCGAAATCCGAACGGGCGATATACGGTGTCTACCATTTCATGAAAATATAGATGAAATTGGGAATTCAAAACTAATGGCAATGAAACGTTTTAACTATTTGGAAAATAAGTTGAACTCGAACATAAAATTGAAAAAATCATACGTAGATTTCATAAACGAGTACCATGAACTGAATCATATGAAACTTATCGATCCTAACATTCAAGATAAACAGGGACCATCGTACTACATGCCACATCACGCGGTTTTAAGACCCTCCAGCTCATCAAAAAAACTACGCGTTGTCTTTGACGCATCAGCAAAAACAACTTCATTAAAATCTCTGAACGAAATGATGCTGGTAGGACCAAACGTACAAGATGATTTATTTGAAATCATGTTAAGATTTCGACTACAAAAATTCGCTATGTCAGGAGATATTTGTAAAATGTATCGACAGGTACAAATTAACGAAAATCAAACTCGACTTCAACGTATATTATGGCGCGAAAACTTAAACGAACCGATTCAAACGTATGAGCTAACAACGGTAACATACGGTACCGCTTCTGCACCGTATCTAGCTACTCGTGTGCTTAACCAGTTAGCAAATGATGAAAGCAAACATTTTCCGATTGCATCAAAAGTCGTATTAAACGATTTTTACGTTGATGATTTAATTACAGGAACGAACACTATTGAAGAAGCGGAACCATTACAGCAGGATTTAATCGAATTATTGAATCGTGGAGGATTCAAATTGCACAAATGGTGCTCGAACGACAAACGTCTTTTAGAAAACATTCCTCTTCAGAATCGTGAAGAACTGAAACGTAATGAATTCAGCAACGGAAACTGTATCAAAGCTTTAGGTTTACTTTGGCAACCCGAAGAAGACTTTTTTACTTTTATACCACCAGATGTCAACAGTGAAAAACAATTAACGAAACGAACTATTGTTTCCGAAGTCGCTAAGCTTTACGATCCTCTTGGATTTCTCTTTCCTATTGTTATTAAAGGAAAATTAATCGTACCATCGTTGTGGTTAGCTGAACTTGATTGGGACGATTTCGTACCAGAAGAGATGTAACAAATCTGGACAGAATACCGAGAAGCTTTAATTTCTGTGTCACAAATTCAACTTAGTCGAAACGTAATGGGACATACATCATCAAACGTAATTATTCGAAAGGAACTTCAAGGATTTAATGATGCATCTCAAAAGGCATATGGAGCATATATTTACATAAAAACAATTGATTCAAACGGTAACATCTCAGTTTGGTTGCTTTGTAGTGAAAGCAAAGTAGCTCCTCTGAAAACACTATCCTTACCACGACTAGAAATTTGCGCGGCCTTATTACTGTCAAAACTAACAGATGCAGTAATTCGTGCATTAAATTTAAACTTTGACCGCGTTATGCTATGGTCTGATTCAACTATAACTTTGTGTTGGATTAGTACTCGTAGTAAAAATTGGTAAACATTTTTGTAGCGAATCGCATTAACGAAATTCAAGAGTTGACAACAAACTTCAATTGGAATCATATTGCAACATCTGATAATCCAGCTGACATTGTTTCACGTGACACAATGCTCCACGAACTTCAAAACTACACTACACTTTGGTGTAATGGTCCTGATATTCTACAATCAAACAACCATATTTCGTCAAGCTCAAACGCGACACTTAACGATTTCGACCCTCAATTATTTGAATTGTAGCAACACAACACACAATGCTAGCTTCAAAAAACAACAAACTTTGCAAGTGATCTATTTTCTAAGTATGAGTCATTTGAAAAACTAACTCGTGTCATTGCATATGTTCTTCGGTTTTATAATATTCTCAAACAGAACTACAAAGAACATAACAACGAACCGTTGTGTCCCAGCGAACTTAACACAAGTGAAATTTATTTGGTTAAGCTTGTTCAGCAAGATTATTTTTCGGAAGAAATAAAATTTCTGAAGAAGAACAAAGAAGTGAGTAAAAAGAGCAATATCAAAACGTTAAACCCCTTTTTGGGCAACGATGGAGTTATTCGAGTAGGTGGACGATTGAACAACGCCATAGCACTAGATTATAACGTCAAACATCAAATTATTCTTCCTGCAAAACATGCCATAACTAAATTAATATTTCATCAGGAACACAAAAACAACTTCCACGCTGGACCACAACTACTACTATCTTTTGTGCGCCAAAAATTTTGGCCAGTTAACGGAAAAAACATAGCCAAACAAATTGTACACTCTTGTGTAATTTGTTTTCGAGTAAAACCAACTTCAATGCAACAAGCCATGGGTGATTTGCCGATCGAACGTTTTACTTCATTTAAAGCCTTCCTGAATACGGGAGTGGACTTTTGCGGTCTATTTCATGTCAAAAATAAAAATCAGCGGAAAGGTTCTTTTCAAAAGGTGTATGTAGCAACATTTGAATGTCTTTGCACCAAGGCAATTCATTTGGAAGTAGTACGAGATTTAACGACCGAAGCATTTATTGCTTGTTTAAAAAGATTTGTTGCTCGTCGTGGAAAAGTTGAAACATTCTGGTCTGATAACGGATCAACATTTAAAGGTGCAAACAATGAACTTTATAATTTATTTCAATCTCAAAAGGAGAGTGATAATATAATAAATTTTTGTACAAGCGAACGTATGAATTGGAAGTTCATTCCACCACGTTCCCCTAACTTCGGCGGACTGTGGGAGGCATCCGTAAAATCATTCAAAGCGCATTTAAAACGAGTCACGAAAGACACAATACTAACAATTGACGAACTTGAAGCCCTTGTCATACAAATTTTAAACTCTCGACCTGTGTCTTGTATGTCGGACGATCCAAACGACCCGGAGCCATTAACTCCTGGACATTTTTTGATCGGTAGTCCGGTAATTTCAATTCCGGAACCATCTCTTAACAGCATTTCAGACAACCGTCTTTCAAATTGGCAAAGAGTCTGTGAATGACTGAAGGTTTCTGGAAACGATATTCACGAGAATATTTGCACAATTTGCAAACGCGTTCTAAATGGACATCATCAAAGGTTAATATCAAACAAGGAGATGTTGTTTTGCTAGTTCAAGACAAAATCCCTCCCACCAAATGGCCTCTTGCAATTGTGTCTTTAGCGATACCTGGAAATGACGGCAAAGTATGGGTAGTTGAATAGGAAGTGATGGTAGATGGCGTTAAAAAGAATTTTAAGCGTTCAATTTCAAAAGTGTGCAAGCTGCCAATCGAATTTTATTTCGAACTTTTATTTAACTTTGAAAGCTGACTCTTTCAAGGGGGTCAGTTATGTTAACATTTGGAATGGAATATGAGAGTGGAAGTGTTTTTGTACATTTTAATTTTTGAATTTGAACTCTAACTTTTTTAATCTAAGTAAACATTTCCTACTTTTAGTTAGCTGATTGTTTTTTTGGTATTTTATTGTATTCTCTTCTATACTTTTGAGAACGAAACATCGTAATAAACTTTTGTTAAGAATTAAAAATTAAAAATTTCTTTTATTAAAAAGTTTAATAAAAAGTTAAACGAAGGAAACAGAACCAGCATAATAATAATAATACAGTCCACAACAATAATTGAATTAAATTTTAGTAATTATGCTTATTGCCTAATTAAGATTTAGCATTTATTATTTGCACATTTACTACATATTTATTGCCTTTCTATATTGAGTCACCCACTTTTATTTTTTGTAAAAAACTATAACGGAAAATTATTTATCTAACAAGACTTCTTGTTAAATAGTATTCTAGTCTGTACATTTAATTTTGCCATCTGTATTAAATTTTATTTTTTATTATTAAAAGTATTCTTATTGGGTTCGAAACTATATCGATCGACAATTGGGATGGATAGCAAAAAATTTTCATAAATTACACACCATGTAGTGTTAGATTCAGTCTTATTATTCATGATGGGATAACTTCTATCGGAGTGATGTTATATCACAAATAATTCATTGAATTAATTGTAGATAATGTGTCGTTCGACATAAGTGGAGACGGGTCATCTTCTTCTCGCCGATACAAGTTTGTTATTCAATTCTAACTTGGTTAGAGTATAACACCAATAGTGATCAACTAGAGAAATAAATTGATTAAACCTGAATCTAATAAATATATGTTTATGAAAGTTTTTTGTTTTCTTATACTTCGCTAGAACAGTAGACCAATTTTGGTTTATAAGCGTTCACTTTTTTTGGAAGTTTATCTAGTCGGCTAGCCCTGATGAGAATGGATAAATTTTTAATTATTAAAAGTTTCTTATTGGGTTCGAAACTAGATCGATCGACAATTGTATGGATAGCAAAAAATTTTCATAAATTGCACACCATGTATTGTTAGATTCAGTCTAATTATTCATGATGGGATAGCTTCCATCGGAGTGATGTTATATCACAAATTTTTCATTGAATTAATTGTATTAAATTGTTAAAAAAAATATATAAACATTTATTTCCTTATTCCAGTTTGGAAGCAAACATAGTTATTAATAAAAGACGTTTAAACATAACCCTTATTTCTTTGAAACATCGTGTTGTGTCAATGCAAAATTTATTTTTTAGTTTTTAGTTCGTTTTCAATAAACGTGTGTTTTATTTATGTATTTTTATTTTTTTATTTTATAATGTTTAGCTAATACATATTTTTTAAGGCTTTTTTTGAGTTTAATTTTTCCTAAAAATAAGTTAAGCACTTATTATCGCATTATTAATATTGCAGTAAATACATCTCAAGTTAAACCAGTAATTAAATCACTTACCTGAAATTTAATGTTCTTTTCAAATTTAATGAATTCTCATAAAATATGCCGTATTTGTTTGTTGATTAAACCTGCAGTCAAAATCCCCGATATTGTAAGCCCGTTTGTTTTTTAGCATAGAAATAACCGTGAACCATTTTTAAATTATAAACCGCCTTTTTTAAATTAAAACTCCATATAAAAAATTTAAAAAAATATACAACGCCATTTTAAAATATAACTCTACATAAAAAAAATTTAATCAAAAACACTAATAAATTTTTTTGCGTATGGCAATGTTCATTGCTTTTGCATAGGGCATCAATCAAGCAGGCTATGAATATTTAGGGTTTTGATGCAATGCAAAATTTTAGTAAGTTTGCTTTACTCATTGTTTTAATTTTAAGTTCTATTATTGCATATGAGATGGCGTTCTTAGTTCCAGAAATTTTACATTAGGATTTTATTGTTATTAAACAATTTAAGTTTGTTTATTAAAAAATTAATTAATATACCGGGTGATTTTTTTAACCTGAAACTTTCAAATATCTCGAAAAATAAGCACTCTACGGAAAAGATGTCCATATTCAAAATGTAATTATTCCGCGGGGGAAACACATTAGTGCCAAAAAAAAGTCCCCCACCCCTCTTTATAGGTGGGCGGGGGTAACTTTGAATCTAAAATAGGAACGCCAATTTTTTATTGCAGATACGGATTCTACGGCTAAAAGTACGTACGATTTGACTAAAAAATTGGTTCGATTCATGATAGATGGCGCTGTAATCGACGAAATTCAATTTTTTCGATTTCTTTTACCAACATGTGCCTACGATTTTGTAATACATTTGATATAAAAAATATCACGTTTTCATTGTAAAAAGTTTATTAATGTAAAAAATAGCTGGTGAGTAAATAAATTTTAGCTTAAAATAAGTGCTCAAAATGATGGCCTTCGACTTCAATGCACTTATTAATCCGCTATTCAAATGACTGTACACAACTGAGAAGTGTGTCTGCTTGAATTTCGGCACAAGCATTTTTGATTCGCCCAATCATATTCTCACGTGTTGTTGGTTCTTGTTTGTAAACTTTCTCTTTGAGATAGCCCCACAAAAAGAAATCTGGTGATCTGAACGGCCAATTTACATCTATCATGAATCAAACAAATTTTTTAGTCAAATCGTACGAACTTTTAGCCGTAGAATCCGTATCTGCAATAAAAAATTGGGGTTCCCATTTTAGATTCAAAGTTACCCCCGCCCACATACAAAGAAGGGGGGTGGGGGACTATATTTTTGCACTAATGTGTTTCACCCGCAGAATGATTAAATTTTGAATATGAACATTTTTTCCGTAGAGTGCTTATTTTTCGAGATATTGAAAAGTTTCAGATTAAAAAAATCACCCGGTATATCAAGCATAATATATAACTTGTTCTCATTCAGGTCACAAAACAAAATAAAATTATTTAAATTTCCAT
This sequence comes from Diogma glabrata, assembly GCA_963693315.1. NCBI lineage: Eukaryota > Metazoa > Arthropoda > Insecta > Diptera > Cylindrotomidae > Diogma > Diogma glabrata. The sequence goes on from OY856187.1 coordinate 177,559,805, forward strand.
ACATATAGTTGTATGGAAAATGTTGACAATTTTCGTGTTCTTTTATATGTACTTGAAAACTATACTTAAGAATAATTATGTTTAAATTTGTACCTTATCTATAACGGGTTTGCGATGTAAACCGTAACATCAAATTCTCTTTTTACAAATATCAAAGTCCTCGATATATTCTAGCCTGATGTTTGTGTGTTTCGTGCCGGGACTCGAACTCACAGTCATCAGAGTCACCTATTCAAATCCCGTGTGTCTTACGACAAGTGTCGTTGGACAGGTGTCTCTAATCAGTGTGAGTTCAAATCCTGGCACGATACACAAAAAAATATTCTAGCCTATAGAAAATTAACCTTCCAAATGCTGAACCTCTAATTTTCCTTAATATTGTGTATTATATTTAACTCACGCGTTTGGCTGTGCTAAAAAACAATCAGCCTTAGAATATATCGAGGGCTTTGGCAAATAAAATACAAACTTTCTTTTGGCTTTTGCGAGTTACGGTTGCGTATTTGGTCTGAATTTGAACAGCCCAATTGAGCTTGTCGAGAGTAACACCAATATATTTCACACAATCTTGGAGTGTTAATGAGTTATTAAAGATTGAAAAAAAAGTGAAGTTATTTAGTTTCCTAAACGCAACAAGCAGTGCCTTCGAACATACAAAGCATTGATCGAGGGACCATTCTTCTGACACCAATTGTTGGTAATATCCAGGGCGCTCTGCATTTTCTTGTAGAGATAACCCATATTTTTTTATTTCAAATTAATACTAACATTAACGGCATAGCCGTATGTGTTTAGCCCTTTTTCATTTAATTCAATTAGGATCAGGTCTACCATCACAGCAACAAGGGTGATAGAACGTTATATAGCATAGGTGATAGAATACTCCTAGAAGACATCCACGCTTGACATCTACCTTGATTGTGGTGCTGTCCTTCGTGTGAATAAACAAACATCGATCTTCCAGCGCACGTTGTATCCACCTTAGGAGTGTTTTGTTCACACCGTACCTTTCCACTCCGTTAAGGAGTGACTTCAAAGTGAAAAAAATAGCGCCAATAGTGATAACCTTTTTAGAGATAGTTTCTTCAATAGTAGAGATCACCTCTGAGAGGATTAATTCCGTAGACTTTTACGCTTGATAAAGCGTATTGCCTATTGCTTAGTGGGGTTTTTTTCCGACAGACATTTCTGATGTAACGATCGATCAACCTCAAAAAAAAACTTTAGAAAGTATGAGGAAAGACTGATCGGTCTGAAGTTTTTCGGCTCGCAACAGTTGCTTTTCTCTGGTTTTGGGATAAAGATGACTCCAAAGTCTCACGTTTATGCAGGCCACAAAGATCCTTAAAAACCTTATCTCCTTTTATGTCCAGAAACTGTTGTCATCATAATAGGCCAAATCTCGCCTTGACCTGGAGATTTACATGACTCAAATGAGCTGATAAACCAAGACTGAGACTTGGGCGATACAACTCTATTTGTCATTATCTAGTACATTCGATTAGGGTTTTCCCTACTATCCAGTCTCGCTTAGGGATCCTTTTTCAAACCCTACATTAGTGGAGCACCCTCTGTGATGGTCTCAATTGACTAACAGTACTTTTCGTAAGACTTTTTCTTTGATTTACAGTCAGCCTGTTGAAAGGTTTCCTTGCTTTCCTGTACAGACCCCAAACAGCTTCATCACGAGTTTTCAAAGCTCTGTTTAGAAGTTTCTTTTATCATTTGACTTTGCTTATCAAGGTTTTTATTCCACCAGACTGACTTGTGCGCACCTCGTTGCCTCGTTTTGGGGCATGAGCTCTAAAACTCGGACTAATAGATCGATGAGCTGTTTAACGGCCTGATCAATAGTCCGGACTTTGGAAACAAAAATGCTTCCACTAACCCATTTCTCCTCTACAAAGCGCTAAAGCACACCAAATCTGTTTGTCTTTGATTCCAGCAGACGCAATCCTCGGCTGGGATTGCCTTTACTGGAAAATCAATATATCTTTGATATATCTGTGATCGCTCATAGATATAACCATAGACACTCTTTAACTCCTGATGTATTCTAGAACAGAACAGACCTTGAGCATAGAGTGAAGAGTTCACAAAAGTGTGCCCTTCTCTGGAGTTTAGAGTTTCCAATTTAATAGTAGCACTCTAAAAAAAACTAACCTCTGCTGTTGTTATTGATGATTTCCCAGCCCACGTGATGTGAATTGGCGTCACAATCGACTAAGATATCCAGGTTTTCATTCTTGGGACAGTCAACCACGTGCCTACGGAATTTCTACGTTGGCAAGGAATCAATGAAGTCGTACGGAAGATAGGAAGATAGGCGGATGAGTATCCGCCTTTTCTCCGTAGCTGTTCCATATCTGAGTATTCCTACTGTTAAATCACCTGAGGATAACTCAGCTAAAGATACATATCTAAACTATTATGTGATGGATATGCAGGCTTTGGCTTTGTCAGGCTCCCTTTATACAGAATGTCCCAGCCCTTCATGGAAGAACTGGATGCTCAGTTTTATGAGACTTATGCTATGTTGCAGATTGATTTGTCGAAACTCAAACTGGTCCACTGCCATCATAACAGTGAGTATCGCTCATGTCTTAAAGCCCGATCAAATAATCATTACATTTGCCGAACCGCACATGAAGAAAATTTCCCTTTCCAATTGAATATTGCTTTCGCACTATTTTCATCGAAGAAAATGTACAGGAAGCTAAAAGCCTTGCTCCTTCCCATGGAATGCAACCTGGAATTTTTCCCACCAATCAGTTCAATTAGAAGTTGTTTGAACATCGAATTAAAGTTTTAATTCTTTCATCGAAACCCTTACAAACGTTGTCAGAGTTCTTGTTTGTTTTAGCAAGCATATCTTCTAGAAGGCGTTGCTGGATCAAATTGACTTGATGTGTCGTCATCCCCTTACATAGGATTTGGACTGCCTTCACAAGTTGCAATATTTTAACCTATACGAAGACTGGCCTTGTGACGTGGGACCGGGATGATCGGTAGACGAATCTGTTCGATCAGCCCAGCCTCACTTTCAAAGGAGATGTTATTGCAGAGAGACTGCTAGAGGTAGAACTCTGTTCTGCAATACCTGTTTGTATTGAGGTGTCAGCTTAAACTTTTTTCTTTTTTCTAATGAGAGACATTTTTCCTCTTCTTATTTTTTCCAATTGTTATCGATGATCTCGGAAGCCTGCATCTCCGAAAATTTGCCGACTCCCAATTCCGTATATATATATATATATATATATATATATATATATATATATATATATATATATATATATATATATACATATATATATATATATATATATATATATATATATATATATATATATATATATATATATATATATATATATATATATATATATATATATATATATATATATATATATATATATATATATATATATATATATATATATATATATATATATATATATTAGGGTGCTTTTTTTTTGGGCGACAATTCTTTTTTTCTGGTGCCCCATCAAAATTTTGTTGGAAATACCCAAGAAAACGTCCTCCTAAAATATGAGCCCTCAAAATTAATATTTAGAACTCGGCATCGGCGTTTGAAGATTTTCCATACAAAATACATGTAAACTATAGTGTTTTTTAAACAAAAAATTACAGCTCAGCGGCATTTTATACTATTTCAAAAAGGAAAAAAGCCACTAACTCACGACTAAATTATCTACAAAAGCGCCTAAATAGATGTAACTGTAACTTACACCGGTGACACAGTACAGATCACTAAAGTCAGTTTTATGTGTTTTTCTTGTTCTTTTGTTTTTATTTCATAAATGGCTAAAGCTACAGGAAAAATGTCAATAACAAAGTTGTAGTTAATTAAGTTTCCTACAAAAAACTCATGGTAACCGAATCTCTATGATTGATATTTCTCGAGATAATAAACTTTTATTATTTTAGAACTTGTGATTTTCATAAATTGATGACGAAATTCTCTTAAAACATCCATTTTAATAAAAGCTTATTATCTCGAGAAATATCAATCATAGAGATTCGGTTACTATGAGTTTTTTGTAGGAAACTTAACTAACTACAACTTTGTTATTGACATTTTTCCTATAGCTTTAGCCATTTATGAAATAAAAACAAAAGAACAAGAAATTCACATAAAACTGACTTTAGTGATCTGTAGTGTGTCAGCGGTGTAAGTTACAATTACATCTATTTAGGCGCTTTTGTAGATAATTTAGTCCTGAGTTAGTGACTTTTTTCCTTTTTGAAATAGTATAAAATGCCGCTGAGCTGTAATTTTTTGTTTAAAAAACACTATAGTTTACATGTATTTTGTATGGAAAATCTTCAAACGCCGATGCCGAGTGCTAAACATTAATTTTGAGGGCTCATATTTTAGGAGGACGTTTTCTTGGGTATTTCCAACAAAATTTTGGTGGGGCACCAGAAAAAAAAGAATTCTCGCCCCAAAAAAAAGCACCCTAATATATATATATATATATACATATATATATATATACATATATATATATATATATATATATATATATATATATATATATATATATATATATATATATATATATATATATATATATATATATATATATATATAAATATATATTAGGGTGCTTTTTTTTGGGGCGACAATTCTTTTTTTCTGGTGCCCCACCGAAATTCTGTTGGAAATACCCAAGAAAACGTCCTCCTAAAATATGAGCCCTCAAAATTAATGTTTAGCACTCGGCCTTTGCGTTTGAATATTTTCCATACAAAATACATGTAAACTTTGGTGTTTTTTAAAAAAAAATTAAAGCTCAGCGGCATTTTATACTATTTCAAAATGGAAAAAAGCAACTAACTCAGGATGAAATTATCTACAAAAATGCTTATGGTGATGTAACTGTAACTTACACCGGTGACACAGTACAGATCACTAAAGTCAGTTTTATATGAATTTCTTGTTCTTTTGTTTTTATTTCATAAATGGCTAAAGCTACAGGAAAAATGTCGATAGCAAAGTTGTAGTTAATTAAGTTTCCTACAAAAAACTTATAATAACCGAATCTCTATGATTGATATTTCTCGAGATAATAAGCTTTTATTAAATGGATGTTTTAAGACATTTTCGTCATCAATTTATGAAGACCGCAAGTTCTAAAATAATAAATGTTTATTATATATATATATATATATATATATATATATATATATATATATATATATATATATATATATATATATATATATATATATATATATATATATATATATATATATATATATATATATATATATATATATATATATATATATATATATATATATATATATATATATATAAATATATATATTCTATATATATATATATATATATATATATATATATATATATATATATATATATATATATAT
>OY856187.1:177567644-177642324 GCA_963693315.1 Diogma glabrata
TCGATTCCCATGTCGTCATCACATACAGGAGATTAAACTACGGGCTGTTTATGTTCTCAAATTTGGAAAGACCACATCACCCGATGTTCCGCTGTTTAACAAATTTCAGAAGGCATGGGATGATGGTAAAATTATTTCAACAATGTTCAAAAGTGGAATATCGGACAAAAAACTGGGAAACAAAATTCCAAAACACTCGTGAGAAGCTCTAGTAATTTTTTGTCATGAAGAGTTTGAAAAATCACACTCACGCAGTAACTATAAAGAATTTTTGGAAGTTACATTGATTTTTCTTGGCGAAACCATTGAGAATTACAAATTCAAATGCCCAGGTCCAACAAGTCACGCCCGCTGGATGGCTAAAGCCATTTATCTCCTGAAGATATTTATGTTTCGTAATCAGTATGATATTACAGTTGGAGATTTAAATAAAGTTCGACGTTTGCATTTTCCTGATTATGTTGTATGTAAAAATTTGGTTCAAATGCATAGATGGAACAGCAGCTGCAAATCAGGACTTGGATCTCATCAAATCGGCCATCGCTTTTAAAAAAGTGACCAAAGAGACTCAGAGTTTTTTTAATCGATTTAGAATTTGTATTGATTTTTTGCTACATGACCCATCGGAATGAGGATTTCATCAAAGCCACGTTGTTTTGCCAAAGCTTGCATATTGTTAATGATACCGCTAAACTCGGTGTTAAGTTGATGACACAGAATACAACAACATTCTAACTAAAGACGAGGAAGGTACACAATACACCATTCAGGTGGTCGAAAACTACAGATTCAAATACCCATCATACAATAAATCTAATTTAATTTATTGATTTCTTTTGGAAAAATGTTGCTTTCGAATGAAAAATTATTATAAATTTAACCATAAAAATTAATTTTTTTCTTTGAAAAAGATTATTATGAATTAGTGAATTTTCGTATATGTAAGAAGAAAAATAAGGATAAATCGCTTTTCTAAGATCGATTTCTACATACTTAGGCGTTCGTTAGAATCGTTAATTAATTAGGTTTTAATAAACAAAACAAAATTATGAGATATATTATGTTTTAAGATGATTATATCTGATAAACATAAAAAATCCTTTTATTCTGCTAATTTTCTTATCTTCGACGCCACTGCGCGGTGGGTAATTATTTTCCGATTTCAATAAAACTGGATATAGTTCATATTCGAGTCAAATGGAACATAATTAGCCAGTGGGGGCGAAGAAAAAGATAGTTTGAAAATTGTTTGAATTTTTAAAAGTTCATTTAATAATAAAATATTTGATATTTAACATAAAAAACAAATCTCTTAATTTATAACGCCATTTTTATAATTTTCCTTCAGAACAAAAAAAACTGATTCCCGACAGTCATATGCACAACGAATTTTTATCTTTAAAACCAAAAATAACACGTGTCCTAAACTTTTACAAGTTGTTAGATATAAAATAAGCTTCAATTTAGTTAAAAAAAAGAGGCTGTGCCATCTTTTCTTCAATTACACCGTTTTTTTCTTATGTTACACCGTTAAAAAATATTTCAAAAAATTAACAGTGTACAATTTTAAAAACTTTGTTCTAATACCTATTCAACAACATATCATTTATAAAAATCGATTGAGTAGTTTTTCTACAATCGCTCGTCAAAATGCACTCACATCACAAAATAACAAAAAATTGAGGGGCACCTTGTGAAGATCCCTAGTCGAAAAAAAAAATTCTAAGAGAACTTGTATTTGTTATTTATAAAAGACTATCTATAAACAAAAAATAATCAAAATTAAAAGCGGTCAAGTCAAAATATATATATATATATATACATATATATATATATATATATATATATATATATATATATATATATATATATATATATATATATATATATATATATATATATATATATATATATATATATATATATATATATATATATATATATATATATATATATATATATATATATATATATATATATATATATATATATATATATATATATATATATATATATATATATATATATATATATATATATATATATATATATATATATATATATATATATATATATATATATGGAAGAAAACGGTGCTAGCTGAAGCAAAACAAATCGGCAAGACATGGGGTGAACTGAAAGCGATTGCCCCGAACAGAGTCAGATGGTCCAGTCTAGTAGACGCCCTATGCTCCTAAATAGAGATAAAGGAAAAAAAATATATATATATATATATATATATATATATATATATATATATATATATATATATATATATATATATATATATATATATATATATATATGTATATATATATATATATATATATATATATATATATATATATATATATATATATATATATATATATATATACATATATATATATATATATATATATATATATATATATATATATATATATATATATATATATATATATATATATATATATACATATACATATATATATATATATATATATATATATATATATATATATATATATATATATATATATATATATATATATATATATATATATATACATATATATATATTATATATATATATATATATATATATATATATACATATATATATACATATATATATATATATATATATATATATATATATATATATATATATATATAAAAGTTTTACATTCACTGAAATCCTATCGGAATCAATCTATGCAAATTTTTAAACAGGTAAACCTGATTGTTGATGATAAAAATTCTATTTAACGTTGCATTTCCCATTTAATTTTTATTCCAAAATTGAAAAGGAATTAAATTTGATTTTATTACAATTTGTGAACTTTTATTTAATCAAACTTAATTCGAACGTTGAAGTGAAAACACAATTAAATTAAAATAATAAATTGTAGTTTTACTTAATGTTTTAAATAATAGTTCGTTAACATAATTTTTGTGATCCGCGAGTTAGTTTTTGAAGTGAAAACTTCTTTAGCCGCGTTGCAAAATTTTATATGGACTAAAATCTATATATTCGCATTACCAATTTTTAAATCAGTAAAATATTTTTAAATATGAAACACATCCATCATTTCTTAACGTTTTAAATTGCTATGTGGATAACGCGCTCGACTGATGTTCTGTAGATCGTGAGTTCATTTCCTGGACTGATACATTTTTTTTATTGTTTTTTTTTTAATTTTTATTAAATACCATTAAAATTATTCTTTTTTATTCATGAATTCATAAAAATAATAAAAATTTCTTTTAACGGATTTTAAAAAATTGATCTATAATGCAGTTTTTTAAAGTTATATTGCTACTGTCTTTTGCAATTTGCATTCTAGTCATCATACTAAATAAATATTGAACGTAGGAAAGATAGTATAACCTGAAACAATTACATTTATATATCAAAATTGTTGGTTTGAAGTTGTATGTAATACATGTTTAAAGCTCACAATAGCTCACATTATTTAAAGCTCACAATTACGAGACGGAAATCACATAAATTCTATATAAAGAAGCATAGCTTATGTATGATTAAACCTGGATGGCAATCATGATAAATAAAATAATTTAAAATGGTGACACTTAGCCGATAGTGATTTACAAACGGTAACAATGCGCATTAATACCAATTAATTTACTTAGCTTTTCGCAGGAAGATTTGTAAAATTTAAAATTGTTGATCTATGGGTGTGACAACCACGCGTAGTTTAGTCCCTGCTATTGGCATATGAGCTATCTTGTGATATCGTATACCACTGGCAATAGCAGTGCAATCTCATTAGCCAAAGTGATTTCTTAGGGGTGCTAGCGGATGAAGTATTTTCAATCAACTATACCATATCTTACTCTAAGTTATGGAATATTCTTTGATGATACGCTATTTTTTTTAAAAATAAAATGTGTTTGGTAGTAGAAATTACAAGGTATGTCACAACAACACATAAAAAACTTTTAAGAACAAGGTCCCACAACAATTCATGCTTTCTAAGGTGTTGATAGACGCAAATTTTTCAGAAAATAATAATAATCAGAATAATATCATTTATAAATTCATACTTATATACTAATCGAAAACCAGTCAAATCACTTCATTTGTTGACATATTTGCATATATTTTACCGATTTCTTTAAATAACCTACATGGTTTGTTTGTTTTTGAAATTAATGGGGACGCCTATTTTTCTTAATAAGTAAAACACTTTCAACCTGTAGCTTTGATATTATTGTTCATAATCCTATTCTTCAATTCAACGGTTCCATTGCAAAAACTTGCTGCATCATTGTTTCTAAAAAGAGGAAAAGAAACGCCCATTTTCTATATTTTGAACATGTATAACATATATATGTATATATATATAAAGCAAGTGAAATATGTATTACATATGTATATACACCAAATCAAGAACATGAGTGTTGTAAATTAGAAATATTATTTGCAACGTAATGTGTTGGATGCATATAATTGTATGTATATAATAAATATATAAATGTATATAATTTTCATCCAAATGAATTTGTTTGTCAACTTTAATTTTCCATTTGAATGGTAATTCTGTTTTGCGGAAAAAAAATCGATCAAAGATAACTGAGTGAAAGTTGAATAATTTAAGTATAAAATATAATATACATTTAGGCATATATTTAACCATTAGGAAAATTAAAATTATTAATTCAAAAAAATAAATAAAGTTTTAAAATTTCGGCTCCGAGGGGCATTAGTACCTGTTAATGGCCTTCTCCTGGCAAAATTTCAGACTCCTGCGTGCTACAGATTTCGCTGGAGAGCGCACGCAGACAGACAAACACTTTATTTTATTATTATTATTATTATTATTGTTTTAGAAGATATAAAAATGTATATAGTAGTTGCTTGGAATGCTGATAGATGTGAAACCCAGAATTATTTTAATGATTTTAATTTAAAACATTCTGAAATTTTAATTTGCAATGCTACAATAGTTGGAAGACAGACAAAAAACACAGCTATTTCAAAGATTTAAGTTTTCACTTCTGTCGGCAGTCCAGTGGTACTTTAAATATTATTTCTAATCAAACTACTAATTTTAGGGAATTAAAACAATTTTGTCGTTTTAAATTATACATATACCTACTAGCAGAATTAATAGTAGATCAGAAACCGGTTCTATAGTGTAGAGTAAGTTGTGAACTATATAAAAAAATTATATCATATTTTAAAAAAGATTTTTGGTTTAAGCCAATAAATAATTAATATATTATATTTTATATTTTATCTAACAATTGTTTCGGTTTATTTAAATCGTCTTCAAGGATACAATTATAAAAAAAAAATTAAAAATTAAAAAAATTATATATGACTACACCAAGTCACATTTTTTTCAAAATACGTTCTCTACCGAGAGGTTAATAGCACTGAGTCCTAACTAGTGTAGTTTTTGAGATAGAACAATTGTAAATGACACCAAATCCAAGGCGCTTATAGGTAAAGAACGTCAAGTGAACAAATTTTGACACCTAAACCAAATGTTTAAGAGGTACATAGTTCTGTTTATGACTAAATAGTGTTGTAGACGACAACAATGTATTTAGAGGTAAATAACACCAAGTCCACTTAGTCAATGTGTCTTTAGGTTTTAACGTCTTTCTTTTAGTTTCTTAAAAAATGTAAACAATTTTAAACGTTTTTTAACGTTAAACTTACATTGTTTAATAATATATTTTTTATTCGCCTATATATTAAAGTATTACTTTATTACTGTGATTTGGGGCTTTAAAGTATCACTTTTCAACTATTTATTTTGTCGTCATAGCTACGTCCAAAAAAGTAAAAATCATTTGTATTTGTTTAAATTCTATGAAAAATAAATTTTTTTATCAAAGCAACCCGCAAATTCAAAATTTCATTATCCAATTAAAATAGTTGTTATCATTTGTTGTCATACAATTTGGAAAAAATAATAAATATTTTTTCAAGGGTTACTTGTTCCACATATTTTTATTTTAAAATTTATGAAAATTTATAATTTTAATTTAGAATAAACAACTTTTCTTAAAATATTTTGCTTGCGGCGAATAAAAAATAGTATATGATGCACGGACGTAAGCTATTTTGGACTTAATGTGGGTGCAAATCTCGGCTAGCGCCTCGATTTGCAAACTCCACATCCGTCCAAAATCTTTAGCTTTACGTCCTAGCATCATAATGTACTATTGGAGTAAAGTTTATAAAATAGTACATTATGATGCTAGGACGTAAAGCTAAAGATTTTGGACGGATGTGGAGTTTGCAAATCGAGGCGATAGCCGAGATTTGCACCCACATTAAGTCCAAAATAGCTTACGTCCGTGCATCATATACTATTTTTTATTCGCCGCAAGCAAAATATTTAAAAAAAAATGTATATTCTAAATTAAAATTATAAATTTGCATAAATTTTAAAATAAAAATATGTGGAACAAGTAGCCTTTGACAAAATATTTATTATTTTTTCGAAATTATTGTGTAGCTATGACAACAAATGATAACAACTATTTTAATTGAATAATGAAATTTGGAATTTAAGGGTTGCTTTGATAAAAATTTCTATTTTTCATAGAATTTAAACAAATACAAATGCTTTTTACTTTTTTGGACGTAGCTATGACAACAAAATAAATAGTTGAAAAGTGATACTTTAAGGCCCGAAATCACAGTAATAAAGTAACACTTTACTATGTAGGCGAATAAAAAAGCCTTTAACATTATTTTTGGAAACACTTTATGTACAATTGTCTTGGACTTGGTGCTGTATGTTTCAAGGGACTTGGGAATACTAAGATCCATCAGTGTGAGGTAAAGCACACCAAGTCTTTTTTAACAAATAACCGTTACATAATATGACGTAATTTAATTAAGGATATCATGGAAATTAAAAAAAAATTACAAAGTAAAAAAAATTTTCGGGGTAAGGGAAGCAGTTAATAGAGATATAGCAGGGTTTGTGATTTTCAAACAGTTTTTTGGCTTTCTTGTAAAATTTTAAAAATGTGACTTGGTGTAGTTTACCTCCCACCTACAGAAATATAATCGTTGTTTTGCATAGGTAGGCGTCGATATGAATTAACTATAATATAGGTGCGATTTTGTATAGAATTTTATTCCTGGTGTTTGATTTTCTTGAACTTGATAATGTTATTTTCTCTTAAGTTTGGTATAATGTCGAATTAAATAACAGTGGTTGAGCGGTAACGTAACTCCACAGAAGGCGGGAAACATCTGCATGCAGATGTCGAATTAATGGGAGGAGTGTGACGTAGAGTGATCACAGCATCGATGATCGTCATATGCTAAAGCAATAAGGTAAGTGTAATGTGTTATGCGTGTTATCTACCTCTATATAAAGTCCGCATAATACGATGATGGAGTCGAATTACTTTTTAAGATGGTTTAACCTTCACTTTTTTTTTCTTCTTAAACTTTTTTTTATATAACTTTATGCAGCACTAGCAAGCTTCCTAAATTGATGGCACCCCACGACCCATGACTGCTACCCAGCGGCAAATGTGCTGCAGCCATCCATAAAAACATTTTAGGGAGATTTTTCGGTTACTAGCACCTCAAACACCCAAGACCTAATATTTTTATTATATTTTTGTCGGTTATCTACCATCCAAGAAACCGACAGAGGATGCTACGTAACACTATTTGATATTCGGGATCTGCCCTGTAAGCGATCGTATTGTTAGTAAATAATAATATCGGAACAGGGGATCGGAACATTTATTACAGAAAAATATTCGATAAATCAAAGTTTTAATGCGTAAGAAGGTTTTCTCAAGAATAAATTACAAAAATTATAACTGATTCATAATGAGTGATGAAGTTAATTCCATTTAGATGGGGACATAAAAGCAGACTGAATGGTTGGTTCTAAGCAACAAATAACATTCAGTATATTCATCATAGGAAATAGGGTTTATTCCAACAAACCAGAAACACTTCAGCATCTTAATCAAATCATTTGTAAAGACATCAAAGGAATATCGTTTAAAATGTGAAATTTCCAATTAACGATATCATCATTAAATCATTTTGTTTGCAAAATAAAGTTGTAAAACTTTCTACCAAACACCCTATATAAAGTGATACAACTTTAGTCATTACCGAATTTGCAAAATAGTATCTGCATTGTGTAATAATCAAAACATTCACCAAACCATTCTTAAAATCCAATTTGTAAATAGTCACAAGACCGATCCATCCATCCATCGATCCATATCCCTTCACACGACCTACTTTAAGGTTGCTTTAAGGAAAAATAATTTGAAACAACATAAAGAGGAAAATAATTTCAAATCTTTATTATATATTTTGTTATTTTTTAACAAACGATAATTAATCACAGTTACGTCCGCTAATAACAACCACAACCATTAAAAACAGTTCCTCTTCTGTCGAACAATTATATGCGTGATTGAATTTCCCAAACTCTCCTATATGTATATGATTACACAAAAATATATATACTTGATCACCCCAGATTTACAACAAAAAACATTCCAACCACATGGAATGATTTTTCTAAAAGTTTTATGTTTCGTCATCTATGACAATGATACAAACAAATAAGAATCACATGTTGAACACAGACATCATAGAATTTTAATTTAATTTCAGTGTCTCAAAAGAATTTAAAAATTATTAAGAAAATAATAAGATAGATACTTTCAAGTGATATTGGTTTTTTTTGGAATGCAAAAACTAAAAAAAAATAATTTGTTAATTTTTTTCTCATGCATCAAATTGGATGGAAAACGGAAATGAAATCAGTAATGAGAACTAATAAATTAAACGAAAAAAATAACAAATTGACATGAAAATGAAATATTTTAGGTAGAAGAGCAAAAATAAAATTGGAATTGTCATTGAACTTATTCTTACGTTTTCACTGATTATTATGGATTTCAAAATAGGATATAACGCCAGTCGCCATCAAGTAATAAGAAAAAATATAAGAACTAATTAAACTTAAAAGCTTTTTTTGCTTCACCAAATTGTTAAAGTAATGATATTTCTAATAAACTTATGATCAACGATCATTTGGGTTTTAAATTTTGCAATTAAATTAAATATGATTCGTAAGAAAAAAAATTCGCTAACTATTATTTTTTTGTCGATTATAATGATGATCATTTACACTGATCATTATAGATCGATGAGAACATATATTTTTTTATTATTTTAATATTAATTAATAATTTTTAATTATAAGGTTTTTGTTATGTTTAGCGTTTTGTTTTATTATTATGTAGTTTTCGTTAAATTTGCGCTAATTAAAAGAATGATCTTCCTTTTTGATGATGATCGTAATATTTTTTTTATTTTTGAAATTTTTATATATTTTTATGAGCAATGCGATGAAATAAAGAAATAATAATAATGTTTATAATAAAAATCATAATTTTTATTTAAGGAAATTTTATGAGAGATCGTGAATTTTAGTTTTTTTATTTTGAAAACTTAATAAAAAAAAATACATCGATCTTCATTTGTAGTAAATATATTTAAAATATAATAATTGTTTAAGTAGTTTTGTCGGCGAATTTATAATAAAAAATTCTCATGATCATTTATTTTATTAACATTTTTTATGATAATATATTGAAAAAACTCTCATGATATTGAATCGATCGCTCCTATACAAAAATTCGACTTTGGATAACTGACTTAAATTCTAGTTAATTTTTCCGTCTTCCCTTTTTGAATTTTATATGTCTTCCAGAGGGAAAACTGAGTTTTCAAAGTTACTAACGACTTAATTGGGACGATGATATATATATGCCAATTGCAAAAAACGTAATTATATTATTACGCACTGATATGTATATCCTTGTACGTAAAGAAATAAAAAAACAATTCAATATTGTCATAAAAATCTAATCAAATTTAGACAAAACCTGCAAATGAAAAACATAAATTAAAAAATTAAAATGTAATTTAAAAACAACTTTTATCCATTTGACTAGCTTTGTTTTGTGTTTTTAAGACATTAATAGTATGCATTATTGTATATGTTCTTAATTACACAAATAATTAAAAAATTATATTGTGTTGCGCTATAATTAACTTCCCGATATGGGAAGTTATTGTTTTTGGGTCGATTTTCGAAATCGGAATTTTTTTGATATCTTTACGTTTCATGACCTCCTGAAGCTGTTTAGACTATTTTTAGCTGGCAGTCTGTATGTGTGTGTGTGTGTATGTATGTGTATATCGCTGTGTGGAGAATTTTTGCCCAACGATTTCTCAACAACGGATGGGTCGATTTTAACGAAAATGGTCGCAATCGATGTATCTTGTCGTAACTTAGAGCCCAGTCCTTTTCAAGCGAAATTATATCGTTTGTTTTTTAGTGGTTTCCAAAAAACTGAAAATCATCTCTTGCAAATATCATGAGATTAATAAATAATGCTATCAAGGTCATGAAGCTTCCATATTGCTTGCCAGCATGTCAGACATTTATAATGACATTTGTATAAACAATTGCTTTCTTAGTTTTTGAGATTTTTAACAAAATGTGAAAAAACTACGTGTTATTTTCTTTATGCAAACGAATGATATCTGGATGAAACTTTTGTATGTAAATGAGCTGCAACCGCATCCGGGTTTACTTGAATATCAAAAACCTGAGTTATTTTCTAAATTTGACAAAAAGGTCAGAGGTTCGAGAGGAGATTGCCTGGTCAACTGTTTATTAACATTCCGATATGAGAAGTTATTGTTTTTGGGTCGATTTTTGAAATCGAAATTTTTATAATATCTTTACGTTTCAAGACCACCTGAAGCTGTTTAGGCTATTTTTAGCTGGCAGTATGTAGTGTGTGTGGGTATGTGCTTGTGTATCATCGTATGTGGACAAACATTTGTCCAACGCTCTCTCAACAACGGATGATCCAATTTTAACTTCAATGGTCACAATCGATATATTACACCAAGATATATTACACCTACAGCCCAGTCTTTTTCTAATGAAATCAGTACATTTATTTTTTAGGGGTTTCCAAAAAACTGAATATCATCTCTTGCAAGTATTACTAGAATAAATAATGCCATCAAGATCATTTACCTCCCATTTTGTTTTTCATCATGTCAGCCATTTATAATGACATTTGTATAAACAATTGCTATCTTACATTTTGAGTTTTTTTAAGAAAATTTGAAAAATAGGCGTTATTTTCATTACGCAAACGCATGAAAACTTGATGAAACTTTTGAATTAAAATGAGCCGCAAACGCATCCGGTTTTATTTGAATATGGAAAATGTGCTATTTTAAATCAGCTATTTTCAAAATTTGGCAAAGGATTCGGGGAGGATGTCTGTGGTTCGTTGAACAACTGTTTTTTTAGACTTCTCAGTCTTGACATTTAATTTTGTTGAAACTTAGAGCATAAAGTTTTTGTAATGTTTATAGTCGTTTTGCAACTTGTTCGAAATTTCTTCTCTCAACCCCCTCTAAGAAACATCTGAAATAATTAGCTAACCGCTATAGTTTTCGTTCAATCTTTAGAACATTGTCTAGAACCGTGAATTTTTTCAATTTTTCGCTTCTGTAATGTTCGAAGATAAAGAGTGGGAGAGAAACAACTTTTCACATTTTATAAATAAGTCAGAAACCGTGTTTTCGAAAAATACAAAAAAATTATTTTGAACTACAAAAAAATCACCTTTCATATGACACCCCACTTGTCCAAGTCAAAAATATTTTTTTTTAAAGAACAATTGAAATTATAACGACCAAAAAAAATTTTGCATTTTTTTATTGCCAAGTTCCTACAACCGTGAATTTTTTAAAAATTTTTCTTTTGTAATGTTCGAAGATAAGTGGGGGGGGACAAAACTAAAATTTCACTTTTTCTAAAATAAGTCCATTACTGTGCTTTCGAAAATTAGAAAAAAAACTGTTTTAGACTAGAAAAAAAATAACCTTTCATATGATACCCCCCACTTGACATGACCAAAAATATTTTGTTTTCGTAATTTTTACTCTCAACCCCCTCCAATGAACATTTGAAATTATAACAACCAAGGATTGGATTTTTGGATTTTTTTTGGATTGGATTTTTTTTGATTTTTTTAAACCAAACTCGATTCCTTAAAACAAACTTTTGTTTTACTATCTCCTTATCAATGTCCATAAAATATTGATAAAAAATAATATTCAAAATTTTCTTGTTGTCAGTCGGCGTGGACAAATACTTTGAATAACTGTAAAAAATTTCAAGTTGATAGCACTTATAGTTTTTGAGAAAATCGATTATGTAGAAATTCGGACGGACACCGAAATCTCACCAATAGGGTACCGTTTTTACTTTTTCAAAGTACGAAACCCTAAAAATGGTGTTATTGTATGATAAAAATCGGAAAAATTTTAGCAACGTTGACAAAGTAGACTTTAAGTAGACTCCACCGTTAGTTTTTTTAAATATATGGTGCAATGAAAATCTTCTTTCCAGTGTAACCAAAAGATGAAAATATGACGATTAATTGCAAGTCTTAGAAAGAGAATTTCAATTTATTAAAATTTTAAGAAATATCTTTATGTTACCTATTTAACTTAACGGGAAGTTCTTGGCGTGGCCGCTATGGTCACACCCTACCCTACTAGTTTTTGAATCAGCGTAACAGAATAATGAAATTTTGTTTCTATGTATATGAACATAGTACAGGCATAAAATGTTAAATAGAACTCTGATTTAAAATTATATTAAAAACTAACTAAAAGCAATAAAGTGCTGTTATCGAATTTCATATTTTAAATGATTTTACGCATTTACATTTTATAGTTATCGTGACAGATTTTACATTCTATTTTTTTTAATTGGGGGGTTCAGAAGCTGAACCAATTACTTAGCTAGTTCGTGTAGCACTGCGACTGTTGTGCCCAACATGTAGCGTTTAGTTGAATCTACAATCAAATACAGAAATCTAGAACAGTTTGAGTTCTGAGTAAAAGTGTCTGGCAAATGGGGTTGTCGATGGCAGTCACATCTGACAGTAAAGACCAACTTCCGGAGCGAAACACTTTACCATTTTCCATCTGTTGTGCTACAACATTACATTTTTTTTCATTAACATAATCAGGCAGTACAAATAACGTTTTAGCTCACCCTCGAACAAATCTCATCAAATATATAACTTCATAAATTTGGTTTTGTTATTATATTCATTTTCTTTACATAAATATTTCGAGTATTTTTTCATTATCTCTTTTGTTTTAATTAAACGAAACAAAATAATTGAGAAGGTATGAACTCATCAAGTTTTATATTGTTTCAATGTGTTGAAACATAAAAACTCCGAATATATATCGATGGTCTAGCGCACAGATGTGGTAAGTGACATTTTTTGAGAAAATGAGTTAACTACTCTATAAAATTCTCCATTTCATTTTTCATATAATGTAAAAATATTGTATGTGTATGTTTAATATTTTATCCAGTAGATGGCATTGTTGTACTGTACTGTACTGCACATGTACTGTGGTAAGTACTTATGGTTTGTATAAAACTAAATATTATTCATGTATCTCTTAAGTTCTATCATGTAGAAAGACATAATTACAATAAACACTAGATAACTACTATAAAACTCTATCGAATTCCACCACATAATATTTTACATTTTCAATTTTTATTGAAGTACGCCTGTACTGAAACGCCTGTACTGAACAATTTGCTAAATGTCACTTACCACATCTGTGCGCTAGACCATCGATATGATCGTTCCCAATGTTGTATTGAAATGTTTCGATGTATGAGGTTTATGACCGATTAATATCTGCAACAGATGAGATGACGATATGATTGTTTTTATTAAAGGATGACCCCTATTTTCGTTTTTTGCTTTGAATTAGCTGAAAGCCAAAGCAATATGCATTTGTGTAGAATCATCCTGCATGATTTTTGAATTTTTTTTATTATTCCGATGTACTGGTATTGATGAGTCAACAACCGCACCACGAGAGAGTGCTTATATAATTAATTTTTACTCTCTCGTTTAGGTTAAACTAAAAATATATATAGTTGATTTTGATGTGTAATTTTCGAGTCTTGATTTAAAATTTACAAAAATAATATTAAAATTCGAGTACGTCGTGAATTAATAGTATATATTAATATATTAATAATATTTTAATATTAAATCGCTCTTTTGAGTTTATTGTCAATAAATTAAATCATTTATAAAATATAATAATAATTCCTTTTTGTTTAATCAATTGTTTTTGAGTTATGTAATAAATTGGTTTGAATTTATAAAAAACTAGTGGAATGGGGGTGTGACCATAGGGGCCACGCCAAAAACTTCCCGTAAGATTAAGAGACTAATCAGTTACTGGATAAGGTATACTAAAGTATCAAACATACAAAAAGTGAATGTTAGCTCAATGAGGGTTTTTAAAGCCTTAAATACGCAAAATTAGGATTTATTTATTATACGACACATCAATTGTAATAATTTTGGTATAGATTTTGAATGTGTACGTGCAGTCTTTAATCATATTTAAATTTAATAACATACTAACACTCAAACTGCAAACTAAAATAAGTTGTCTAGACCGATTCAGAAGTTATTGAAGGGTGAAGATATCATTAAAATGATAAATATCAAAAATGATCTCCAACACAACAACCTAACCTTATGGTAAGGTAAAAGGTTAGCATTTGTTTGATAAATGCGTTTGTAGCTCATTTTAATTCAAAAGTTTCATCAAGTTCTCATGCGATTGCGTAATGAAAATAACACCTATTTTTTAAATTTTCTTAAAAAAACTCAAAAAGCAAGATAGCAATTGTTTATACAAATGACATTAAAAATGGCTGACATGATGACAAACAAAATGGGAGCTAATGTTCTTGATAGCATTATTTATTCTCGTAATATTTGCAAGAGATGATTTTCAGTTTTTTGGAAACCCCTAAAAAATAAATGATTTCATTAGAAAAGGACTGGACTGTAAGTTACGCCAAGATATATCGATTGTGACCATTGAAGTTGAAATCGGATTATCCGTTGTTGAGAAAGCGTTGGACAAATCTTCGTCCACATACGATGATACACGCACATACCCACACACACATACATACTGCCAGCTAAAAATAGCCTAAGTAGCTTCAGGAGGTCTTGAAACGTCAAGATATTAAAAAAATTTCGATTTCGAATCGACCCAAAAATAATAACTTCTCATATCTGGAAGTTAATAAACAGTTGACCAGGCAATCTACTCTCGAACCTCTGACCTTTTTGTCAAATTTAAAAAATAACTTAGGTTTTTATATTCAAGTAAACCCGGATGCGTTTGCAGCTCATTTACTTACAAAAGTTTCATCCAGATATCATGAGTTTGCATAAAGAAAATAACACGTAGTTTTTTCACATTTTGTTAAAAATCTCAAAAAGTAAGATAGCAATTGTTTATACAAATGTCATTATAAATGTCTGACATGATGACAAACAATATAGAAGCTTCATAACCTTGATAGCATTATTTAATCTCATGATATTTGCAAGAGATGATTTTCAGTTTTTTGGAAACCACTAAAACACAAATGATTTAATTTCGATAGAAAAGGACTGGGCTCTAAGTTAGGACAAGATACATCGATTGCGATTTTCGTTAAAATCGACCCATCCGTTGTTGAGAAAGCGTTGGGCAAAAATTCTCCATACAGCGATATACACACACATACACACACACACATACAGACTGCCAGCTAAAAATAAACAGCTTCGGGAGGTCATGAAACGTAAAGATATCATAAAAATTCCGATTTCGAAAATCGACCCAAAAACAATAACTCCCCATATCGGGCAGTTAAAAATCGGATTAACGAATTACGGATAATCGTAAATTCAGACATAGTAATAATCGTGTTACAGGACGATTTCCTTACGGTGAAAATTTAGCCATTCTTTGAAACACTAGCATCACAAAAACATTAACAAATAATAGTTTTCGAGCAATGATTCAAATGCGGTTCGATGAAGTTAAATTATATCGATTTGATTGAGGGAGCAGATTGAAGATAATAATTAGGAATATACGAGCAACGGGACATACACGGACGAAAGTCCCATATTCATCAACAAAATTTTTGAGAAGAAATCATCAAGCAACCATACAACAATCAACTTTTATAAGTTAAGTTTTTTGATTTTATTATTAATTTTTTGTGGTTTTTTTAAATTGTTTTTATGACCAACATGGTCCGATAGGTTAGTATTTGTTTAGAGATTTTTTCTTAGTAGAGGCCATATTGGTGTTTATTTCTTTTTGGTCATTTTACATTTTACATACATCCTAGCGTAACTATAACTGTGGTTACAGTTATAACACGACCTATAGATCTATTGTGTTTAACCCTAATGTTTTTATAATGCAGATAACGTCGATGTAACCACAGAATGTGCAATGTGGTCGAATCCGAGCCCTTAACAAAGTTAATTAGCTAGATATGACTAATGCGTTTTTTTAAAGGAAGTGCTAGTCTCCCTAGACCGAGTTTAATGTATCTGTGTCATGCAAGCTCAGAGCAGTTACAGATAATGTATTTCATGGTCTCCGACTTTCAGAATATGCATCTGTAGGAGGAAGAAAGGCTTAATTTGCTAAGGAGGTTCTCGGAGCGTCTCATGTCACGCACCATGTTAATATCTACAGAGACTCTTTCTAAAGATCGATTGTTTTAAGAAGGGAGACGTAAAAGTTGCCTAAAAACTTTTATGAGTGTAGCAAACCTTTCCGCATACACCATAGTTGTTTATTATGATCCTGTTCCAAGCTTTGGATAACGCATTTGAACGAACTCTTGGTTAATAAAAAGCATGGTTCTGGACCAATGAACTTTGTAGTGGCACATTTTTTGACTAGCAAGTCTGCTACTACATATGCCGTATACTCCTGTGTGACCAGGTACCCACACAAGTGTAACGCGGTTAGCTTCTGCAATTTTTTGTAGATTCTGGTAGCATACTATTAGCTTTAAATTGAAGCGCGTCGATGTGATATTTGGCATATAGTCTGAAATGTAGTAGGTCTCTACTTCGTTCTGAAGTTCCAAAAGGATCGTTAGATGACCAGTTAGGTTACCAGACTTGATTGTTTAGACGAGTTGCAGTCTGTTAGCACTAGATGCTGCTGCAGATCTGATGTATAGGTGCAATGGAGGAACTAGGAGAAGTCCCTCCATTGCAGATGTTGGTGTGGTTCTAAAAGCACCTGTGGCACAGAGGCACACAAGTCTCTGCATTTTTGTGAGCACTGTCTGAGCAGATATCTGGTTTGTTTTTGGCCACCAGACCAAAGCATCGTATGACAGGATAAGTTTTATTATACTTTGATGTAACCATAGTATCATTTTAGGGCTTAGTCCGCAGTTTTTTCCAAACAAGTTACTACACGCGAGGTGTGAGTTCCAAGTGAGCTTGCTATCGAAGATCACATCCAAATACTCTTAATCTCTTTGACTAATTGTATTCATTCGCCTTTAAACTCAAGAAGATTGAAAATAAAACTGCTTCTGTTAGTAAAGACTACCGTATCAGTTTTTAGGGTTCCGTTTTTTAAAACGAACCCTACTATTATTTCGATTATCTCTAATACTATAAATCCAATGGACCTGAAATTTGGGATGCGTATAAAACTAACCTATTCACACAGATGCGGGGTTGAAAAATAAATAAAATGGTTTTCGTTTGTTTTACAGGACTACGATGTGAGGCCTTTGAAAAAATACATTTTTTTATCGAGTCAAGTGGGGTATCATATGAAAGGGCTTCACTTCAGTATTTCTAAAACCGTACTTTGGAATTTTACACCCCACCAATTTTTTGTGTAATTCTAAATAATGGCGTTTTCTATATGTTTTCTTTCCTTGATTAGCTCCGATCCTAAGTAATCGAAAATCTTAAAAGGTATTTTGAATGATAGAAAAATTAGTAAGTTTTTAATAAAAAATATAGTAAAGTACCAAATACTAATAATTATATTTAATAAGGGGGTGGAAATGAAAAGGGGTAAAAACACTATTTAAAACCCGGTCAAGTGGGGTGTTATTTGAAAGAACACCAAAATTAAGAAACGTTACAATTTTTTTTAGAATTTTGCGATCACAGTTTTTGAATTATTCTCAAAAAAGTCCTATTTATAGTGTTTACACTTCCCAATCCCTAAATTTCGTCGTTGATTAACAGATTTGAGTCGTTCCTTAGCTACCATAAACAGTTATGGAATAACATTTAACCTAAAGTCATATCATGTCGATCAATTTTGATGAGATTGACATTTACTATTGATATTTACGATGAACCATTTATTTTTCATGTGTCTATGGTCTGGCAATATAAACACTTTACAGCACAAATTTTAGGTCAATTATTTTGATATAGTGTTCTTTACATTCACGAAACCCTTGGCGAGTGAATTTTATTCGCACTTGTCTGACTTTTTGTGTATTGACAGACAGCCTCACTTCGTTGCACCAATTCATCACGAGGTCCAGTGCTGCCTGGGTTCGTTCACCGACAGTAGAGTCATATTTACCTCTCACTATGACTGCAGTTATATGGTCTGCGTAGTCTACAGTGGTGAAGCCAGACCTTTTCAGCCTATATAGAAGATCATCATCGACTATCAGCAATGGAGAGAGCACCTCTCCTTGGGGACATCCTCTAGAAATCCTGACAGTTACCGATGTATTTCCTATTGTAGCTGTAATTCTCCGACTCTGTAGCATGTTGATGTGCGGGTTTAGATTTTTCTTAGTGGCCATTTCAGCAACAGATTGGAAATGCACATTATCAAAGGCCCCGTGTATGTTCATAAATGTGCATGCAAGTGCCTCATTGTATATCAGTGTGCTATCAATCTCTTTCACGACTTTATGCAATACCGTTTCCGTAGATTTCCCAGTTTGGTATGCATGTTGGCATGAGTTAAAAGGGTTTTGCCTATGATATACATGCCGAATTTAGTAGTTCATCACCTTTTCCATCGTTTTCAGAAGAAAAGATGTAACAATTATTGGGCTGTATGATTTGGCTTCTTTCGATTTCTTTCCTGGCTTGGGTATGAATACTGAATACAGCTTCTCTCCATATCTGAGGAATTTACGCAAGACTGGTAGTTAAACCGCTCTGCAGGAAGATCGGGAATATTCCGTCGCCTCCTGGGGATTTGAACGGTCCGAACGAATCGAATGCCCAAATCATTCTGTTGGGGGATAATATTATGTTGGCTAGTTGTTCTGAAGCCTTCCTAGTTTCAGGATCCAACGAACAATAGTTCCCGAGCTTACGCATGTAGAATCCGGGATGTGGGTCTGTAATAGTATTTCTAGAGTTTTACTGTATCTGGTAGTGTAGATACCGTCCATCCTGCAGATTGAATTGTGTGATCAGACGCAATCAATTTTTGGGGTCGAGCTGCAGCCGGTAGACTGTCAATCGTTCCGCAGAGCTCCCTCCTACTATCCCTTTTTGATCGTATGAGTTCTTTGTTGTAGTTGGTAAAAGCCGATTGGTACTCCGTCCAGGTGTTTGTTATTTTTGCTTTGTTGAAGAGCTTCCGGACTTTATTCCTCATCCTCTCTAAATCTCCATTCCACCAAGCCACATCTCTGGTCCTTTTAGACTTGGCAATTGGAGAATTGCGGTGGTAAGCTTAGGTGATAACATCCTGCAGGTGGTTTGCCGCATAGTCTAGCTCCATTATGGAGTTGAACCTGCCACATTTGCCTACATTTGCCCGAAGATGTACTTTAATGAGATCCCAGTCGGTCTTCCTGGGGTTCCTTCTTAATGGAGAGTACTCTCCAGTTGGTATTCTATGTTGAAGCATATGTTTGCGTGGTCCGACATAGAAGCTATGATTGCGTTTTTAAAGGTGGATTTGCTGACTTTGTAAGCTATAAACATGTTATTGGTATATAGCTATTGGAGCAAAGACTCACCTTTTGTGTTGATGTTACTACTACCTCATACGGTGTGATGAGCTTTGGCATCGCACGCAGTTATTAGGTTGAAGTTTTGTCCTTGCAATGCCGAATTAGCTTGCTTACCTTATCAGGTGGTATTACCTTCTCATCTCCTGTAAAGTACGCAGATGCTAAGATGAACTTGCGAACTCCGCTGTGGGGAAAAGGATTTTAATCTGCACAGCTGTTAGATCTCTGCAAATGAATTCTGCTAAGGGAAATACTCACAAGCGTTTGTTGAAGAGCACCGCAGTTCTGGGTATCTCCTGGCCTGAGAAGTATATCAGTTGTATGTTTTTGTTGGTCAATAGACGTTTTATTTTTGTACTGTCGGCCCATGGTTATGAACACAATATCGTGAGAATCACTTTCAGAAGAAAAGATGTAAGAATTCTGGCCTGTATGATTTGGTTTGTGTGATCAGACACAATAAATTTTTGGAGTTCAGCTGCAGCCGGTAGACTGTCAATCGTTCCGCAGAGCTCGCTCTTACTTTCCCTTTTTGATCGTATGAGTTTTTTGTTGTAGTTGCTAAAAGCCGATTGGTACTCCGTCCAGGTGTTTGTTCTTTGTTGTTCTTTGTTCTTTGTTGGATAAAGCGGTTCAAGTTAGCTGAGGCCATTGATGACCGGTACAGGTTAATTTGAACGCAACTTACTTTATGCATTTTTTTTCCTCTAGACGGCTATGGTGGTCCAGCGGGGCCTTCGTTAGACCATGCTTTTGGCGTGGCACTGTCTAAGTTCCGTTGGACGCAACAGTTCGCTCGTTCGGGCTTAAGTTGGTGATTTAGTGACGTGATCCGTGACCTTTGTCCTTCCTTTTATCTACTACCTTCAGAGCTAGCTCTTTAGGTATCTCACCTTTAACCAGGGTCGCCAGGTCAAAGGATTAGGGAAGGGGACAGACTTGTTTGGCTTCCTCTTCAGAGAGGCCTTTCTTTATTAGTTCCCTCTAGCGCTTTCTTTTTGTGGCAAGAAGGTATTGGGGCTGATCGTCGGATGGAGGGACATCCGGCTTCGGGTCACTTAATCCAACTGCATTGGACACGTGGACATTAGCTAACTTTCGGTGTATATCCAACGTGATGGTTACTGCTGACATGTCAGAGTTACTGTCGGAATCAAAATCGTTTGCGAACTGATGATCTTCTGCTTCTGACAGGTGAGACGTGCCAGCGCACTCTTTTGTGGTTGTCTCAAGGTATGTCATTTCTGACATAACCTTAGAGCATAGTGAGATAGGTTTATTATCGTCGACCGTAAAATTGTGTTTGTGTTCCTGGAATGAAGACGTGCTGAATGATCAGTCACGATCTGCGAGTCCGGCTAACACGAGTTTGCATTTAATAGGTCAGGTGATGTGTTTAGAGAAGCATCGCTCTCGTTTATGTTTTTAAGTAAAAAGCTATCCATACAGTGGTTGGATAAAAAATTAGGGATTAAAAAGGTACGACACAACAGATCCCTGTGCTGTGGTAGGGCTATATTGAAACTGGAGGACGCCCGGTATGCAGAGTTCCGTACATTAGTTTTGGGTTTTGGACTTGATCTTAGCTTCGCATCTCATCGAGGACCTAACGGCATGGGTGACCCTACCATTGTAGCTCCTAAGACCACTGAGTTTACGGAGCCTCATCAATGCGTCAAAGTGCCAAGTCCATTCGATGGGGTTTTTACATTCTATAGTTATCGTAGCGAAAAATCGTAGTTTACGCCTGTTAAATAGAAGCCTGTTGCTATATTTTTCTACTTTGCCGTCCACCCGTATTTTCCTTTCTTTTTTATTCGCGTGTTACTTTATTACTGTAATTTGCGGTCGTGTCACTTTTAAACCCTATATTTTGTTGTCATAACTACGTACAAAAAAGTAAAAACATTTAAATTTTTATAGCTTATATAATATATAAAATTTTTTATCAAAGCAAACGTAAAGGAGTTCTTAAGATTATTCGTCTTCGTAGTGAAGATTTCCCTACTGCTGATTAAAAAATAGAGGAGGTCCTTAATTATTGGCTTGATAAAGTGACATAACAGTGCCAGTAAGTGAGACTTTAAAACAACACTAAATATTAAAACTAATAAGCTAATAAGTTAGCCAAGAACTATGTGTATATAAAAACACTCATAGAGGTAAGATGGCATAAAAGGGATGTCTTTGGCCAAAAATAAGTTAAATTTAATCTTTCTACCAAATTATGGTGACATTATATATGGTTACCACTAACCTGGTGTTCTCGTATATTAAGTGGTTAAGCTAAGACCGTCGACTGCAAGGATACTTTCTATACATAGCACTGGACAAGTTGGTAGAGATATCTCTTATGGAAATGTGGTGGGTTCCAACATTACTAGTGACAGCATGGGCTAGTAATCTTCTTGAGCGTTCCAGTTGTTCGATCCTTTAGGAGAGCATACATTAAAAGTGACCACTTCTTGCATGTGTTTACCTAGGTTACACTTTCCAAATCCAGGCGTTGGCAAATTTGATCCACTGAAACGTTTTAACATACTTTAACTAAAAAATGTGGAAATGGTAGGTTGTGAAATATATGGGTTTATGTTAAATGTCGTTTTTTCTTAAAAGTTGTAAATTATTGAAAAGAAGCATTAAAAATAAATGTATTATAAAAATGTTCTGGTCTAAAAGGAGCAGCTTGGTTGGATAATATCAGGTCGCCTAAATGTCGTGTTTTCATAAAAGTTGTAATATATGAAAAGAACGTTTAAGCTAGATAGAGAGGTTTTCTGCTAAGTTTTGTGGTCTTATAGGAACAGTTGGGTTACGAGCGGCTGATTAGAGGTCAAGATTACCATAAGCAATCCTGACATCGTGAGGATACGTAAGCCTTGAGTTTATTCCGACTAACTACAGTACATGGATTTAGTAATTTTATCCTCGGCCCTTTACAAATACTGGATGCACTTGAAAGTTTTTGAATGAACGGAAACAAAGGGAGGGAGTAACGTAGACTCTGACGACCCATAAATTATTGAAGGACATAGCCATCAAACGTTTATATAAGAAAATTAACTCACCCCTATAAATTTACCCACTCATATTAATGATTAAATTATTTTTACATTTGATAGTGCTTGTAGTAGAATTTACTTCTTTGTTATGATTGTCACCAAAATAAATATGCGATTGTTGAAAAATTTCATCAAAAACTGATGCAATGAAATAAGTAGGCGATTGTTAATAAATACAATCAAAAAATCGTTGCCCCAAAACAGGCGATTAATTTATAATACCATACAAATTATCGTTTTACGAAAACAAATAGGTGACTGTTGAACAATATCATACAAAATTATCTATGAATCAAAATAAATAGATGTTTATTGAGAAATATTATAAAAAATTGTTGCACCCCAATAAATAGGTGAATGTCTTAGCGCAAAAAAAGGCGATTGTTGAAAAAAATGTATAAAAAAATTTGCTGCACCAAAATAGTAGGTGATTGTTGAATAATGTTATAAAACAACTAGACAGCACCAAAATAATAGGGTGATTGTTGAATAATTATGAAACATTGAGACCAATTGCACCAATTTCGGATGATGTCTAAGATGGGAATGATGTCGTATAGGGTTCGCAATACCGGTTAACCGATTAACCGGTTAACCGGTTAACCGGTAGATTACCCAAAAGCAGATTATAAAAAAACTGGTATATTTCTAAGTTTTAACCGGTTTCGGTATAAACTAAACAAATTTATATTTATGCTTATTTAATGTTATAAAATAATAATTATAATATTCTGAAGAAAATTATTTAATTTCTAATAAAATAGCATAAACTGGACCCAACCAAATATATTTTAGGACATGAAAAAATCCACTGAAGAAACCCCTCAAAAGATACGGTGAAATATTCCTACTTAATATTCTAACAGTTTATCGCAAGTAAAAAATCGCAGATACATGATGTTTGTTCGTTCATGGCAAATACTGCTTTTGGAATCTGGTTCTTGCCATCTGATAAATGTTTAACCCTGTTGACCAACATGTTCAAATGTTCAAACTTAATGGAACGTTGATTCAATTACGACAAATGATACTGCCGTTAGGAAAAAAGTAGAAAGTTTGAATAATGCTTATCGTTAATTGTGTTTATTATTATAAATAAACTTTATTTCATTCAGCTAACGGTTATAAATATTTTATATAAGAAACATCAGCAATATTCATGTATGGGAAATAGTTCTTTTGTAGGAACAGACTTTTGAAAGACGAAGATGATTTTGCAGTATTATTTTTCTGTACCATCTCATGTTGTTCACGTTCAGCATGACAAAATAAGTTCCGTAATAGTAAAAATTAGAAAAATTGTGCTGTTTCGCAAATTACCAATAAAGAAAGACATCCTGCAAATACATGGTAAGGTTGTTAAAAAAACACCTTTTTCTACTTCAAGCTACGAAAATGTCATTTTAATATAAAGTAAAACCTATGTGAAAGAAAAATTTTTTCTAAGTAGTGACTGAAAATGTTTTCAGTCACTAGGACTGAAAGTAAATAAGTTTCGGTGGTCCCCTACAGGTGGTGGTCATTTGGATTGAATATTTGATTGAATATTTGAGATTGAATTTCATTTGATGTTTCGGTTGCTGTGTTTATTTCTGTCAATATCGCAGTATTTTGAAGGGATTGAATATTTTGAATATTTTGATCGAATTGAATCGAAACTAATCATTATATCAATTGTGTGTAATTAATTAATTAAACATGAGTGTGTTTTTTTTTCTATATATGAGAAATCGGAGCGATAAAATAAAATTTGTATCAGATATATTGTATAATTTTTTCCTCCGATAATTAACTGTCATATATAAAATATATTCTCTGAGTTTTTTCCGCCAAAAAAAAAATAAAAAAAATTTATTAAATAAAAAAATAAATTTTATTAAAATATTTATTTTTATTTGTTTTTAATTGAAACTTTACCTACAATTTTTTTAATTTATACTTTAGACGATGACTTTCAGTCGGTAAGAAAAATATCTGTAATATCTGTAAAAGCTTTTAGAGAAGATATATGAACTATTTTCATTATTCATAATGTCAAATTCATCTACTAAAAACTTACAAAACGAAATATCTAAGTTTGACTGTGTAAAAATTAAACAAGATTGTAATTATATATAGCATTTTTACCAGTGTAAAATAATGTTATTATTGTGTTCGCCTGTTATTATTCCATCTGTAGGTGGAATAATATGTCGAATATGTCGTTTTGTAAGTTTTTAGTAGATGAATTTGTAAATATTATCATTTATATTTACAAGCGCAGAAAAAATAGCGTTTTCTACGCATGGTAAAAACATTTTTGCGTTCTTGAACTTATTCCACTCGACGCTATCGCGTCTCGTGGACAAATCGTTCAGTCACCCAAAAAGAGACGTTTTCACCACTTGTATAAAAATCTACTATTCCTTGATTCTAGATTGAAGATCGAGCAGCTTTTTTCCTTAATTGAATAAGTTTAATCGCCATTGAATCTGATTCAAACTTTTCAGACAGTGAAATTGTTTAACTAATAGTCATAAGTCCTTGCACCCAACATAAGTTGCTGTAAAGACAGTATCGATACGACGTAAATCTATATGTTTCTGATACAACAATAACATTTATGTTAGATGAACTTAGTGCACAAAAATATTTCTAAGTAAAGAACTTAAAGGAGTTGCCGTTATATATACGTATCAAAGAAAGGACATATATTTTTCGAATATTTTGCACTATCTCCATGATTCAAAAGCCATTAAAGTAAGCAATTTTTGCTCTGAAATATTTAATAAAACAAAAAAGCCATTGATAAAAAAATTAAATGATTTGAACGTTTTGCTTTAAATAATGGATTTGAAATCGGAAGCTCAGATTCAGAAGTAGCAATTCCAGTGATCGACCGACTGCGTTAGCATTGTCAGAATTAACAATAAAAGAAAAGCTGCAAAGTACAAATGAACAGAAAATGATTTAACATTTTGTGAAAAGTATAGTACTGAAAAATAACACACATTTTATTAAACTTTAAGTTGACTTTTTCCAAGAACAAAACATTTGTGGCTAACATGAGACAATGTGTTTCTGACGCTACTATTTTAATAACTAAGACCTTGAAAAATTTCAAGATTTAAATTATTTTTAAATTTTCTTCATCAAATGTGTTATTATTTATTGTTACACGCCAACTTAAGCTATAAATAGTTTGCTTAAACTATTAAATTTCAAAAAGTTAGATCAAATTTCATTTCGGTAAATTACCGGTTAACCGTCTTATAAATTATTTTTACCGTAATACCGTTAATTGAAAAAGTAGGTAAATTTGCAAAACCTCGTACCTATTGTACTATTTTCAAACGATGACGACGACGATATGTTTGACTTTTCTCTTTTGATTAGTTTAAGTAGATTTCCTATATGTTAATATTAATCAAAATTTATAAAACCAAAAACTGAGTATTAATCAGCAAACTAACCTTGATTGATTCATCAATAAACATAATAGCTATTATGGTACAATAGCCCGGGTAAGAAAAAACTAAGGGGCCAAGCCCACGCCATAGCTTTTGGGGGTTGGGCCAGGCTTAACATATTCAAACGGCCCAAGCTTGGGCCAAGCTTGGACTGATATCCGGTGCCAAGTCTGGCAAGCCAGACTTAGGTAAAGTCTGGTAAATAAGACTTGGACCAGGTCTACAAACCAATTTTTTTTTCCAGATCTCCTTTAAATGTGTGGCAAGAGGTTGTGGAAAGATTAACGTATATGTGAACCAATAGGTGAATGAACCAATAGGTGAATGTAAAAACATTCGTTTATTGGGTGTCACAGTTTCAAATGACCTACTCTGGAACGATCATGTAATGGCGATGACAAAAAGCGCGTCTAAAAAACTCGGCCTCCTAAATAGATGCAAAAAATGTTTCACTCCATACCACTTGCTCCATGTTTATAAGTCCTATATTCGTCCCTGTATGGAGTACTGTTTTCAAGTTTGGGGTGCTGCTTCTGTTTCCATCTTGGCCCTCTTGGACTCTGTTCAAAAGCGGGCTATACGAATTGTGGGTGATCGAGCATCAAAACTTGATTCCCTACAACATCGTCGCACTGTTGCTGACCTCGTTGTTTTTTACAAATATCGTCATCAACAGTGCTCAGATGAAATCAGCAGCATCATGCCTCAAACTTATTCTTACCCCCGTTCCACTCGGCAATCGGCTACCGCAACCAGTGAAACGGTAAAGATCCCGCGCTGTCATACTGGCAGATTGCAGAAAGACTTCTTTGTCCGAACTGCATACAAATGGAATAGTTTGCCGGAACCCTTAGTCTCAGGTGGCTTCAACCCGCAGAGGTTTGAAAAAAGCGTTAATCAACACCTTAGAACGCCAGTTGTTCTAGACCTAGGTCTAGACCTAGGTCTTAAAAAGTATTTATGTGTTGTTGTGACACATATTATAAACCCTATTACACAACACATTTTATTTTAAAAAAAAAATATGAAAATAAAGATAAAAATAATATGGACTGCACATGTTTACAATGAATTACACTTGTTAATAACGCGTAATATAATAAATTGAACCTTGGTTCAGTGTAGGCATTTACAACTGGCCCAGACCTGGCCCAATGCTAAATCTTGACTCGCCAATACTGGCCCGAGATTGGTCCGTTGTTTAACATTGGCAGCTCCTACCCGGGAATTTGTAAGAAATAACAATCGATTGAAAAAAGTTTTTATATGTTATCTTACTTTTTTCAATATCACAAATTACAGAAGAAAAACGAATAAAACACCCCTTGGTTTGAAATTTTTGTACCTTATAATCACCCTCTATGATCATCCCATTGACTGTGCTAACTTCGTTGGTCTGGTCTGGTTTAGCAAATTAAAGTTGACTGAAGTTGATATTTAAATGGAGTTTTTGGGAGTTTCAGTGTTACTTTGTTGTTGTTTCTTTAATATACTTTCTAGACTCGACTCTTGCAGATGTAGTTTTCGCTTTACACTATTTATTTATTTCTATTTATTTTTCCTATTTATTTCACTTTACACTACACTATTTATTCACTTTACACTCTTTTTTCCTTTACATTTGAATGTCATTTTTAGGTCGGTATCGGTTTGAATAGAATGGTATCTTGCTGATTCACTGAAAAAAAATACAAGTATAATGTCAACTTAATCTCGAAGTTAGAAGTTTATTCAAACAAAAAAAACCCTCAAATAATTTACGGTGATTCGGATAACTACGGGTAAACATTTGTCCTGACAACAGAAAAGGGTATGTCAGCCAAAGTTTTACATTAAAACGACAACTGTATATATAGCTAGTTCTATCATGGGTATTGGTTCAAAACCTGCACTAGAGTATTAATATTTATATTGAAAGGTTCAATAATTTATATTTACATTATCACACCATTATCTACTTCTTAGTAATAAAAAAACGTAAAGTGTATTGATGCATAATTACATATCACATAACCCTAAGAAGCAATCAAAACCTATTACAAAGTGTGAATAAAATTATTGAATTTAATTTTTTTTTAAAATTCGACCATTAACACCAACAAAACGAATTTTAATTAAATTGTTTATGTGCAAAGGAATATCAAAAGAAAATTTAAGTCAATTAAAGATATATTATTTTTCTACTCTTTGGATGTAAGTTTATTTAAATTTTATTTTTATTTAATTTAAATTACACATAAAATTATTTATAATGATCACCACATATGTATATAAAATTTTTTGTAAATTTGAATATTTACTCAATTTTACATTAACACCTAATTTGGTAATAAATTCAATTTGCATGATTTGTTTTTGTAATCGTTGTATATCTTACATGTTTATAGATTATGTCAGTGAGGGTAAAAAATTAAAACTTTGTGTAATCGGATAATAATTGAATTTTGATTAAACGTTTTGGAAGTATAAATAACTATAGCCAAAGGCATTTTTTATAGTTCTCACGACTAACATCATCTTACAGGAAATCATCTCATATTTATCTATCTTTTAAAATTGAAAGGGTTTCCTTATTCTAAATAGCCTGAGGTGCTTTAGCATAATATTTTTTAATTTAAATTTGTATTATACATATAAAAAATTACTATCAAATTTATCTTTTTCGTTTGTTTTCTATTAACGTTGCTTAGGCTTTTTATCGTAGAAACTTTACAAGATAAAATGCCGTCACAAAAATCACACTTCATTATTTTTCTCTCATTAAATTCTCGTAAAAACTTATGTTGTGGTAACTTCTATTTAACTTTAAACCCTTTCAAATAATAATAACAAAATTAATCAATAGATTGCAAACTATATAATAGATAGATTCAAGGAGCATATACACAGACACATACATACTCTTTCTTTTCATCTAATCTTATTCAATCAAAAAACACTATAAACACAATAATTTTGTTGTCAATATTTTTTCTATACATAAAAATTTTGCACTATAAATTCCGCAAATAACAATAAGAAAGGTAAATGTAAAAAAACACTAAAACCCTTTTTTGCATTAACTTAAAAGTTTAAGTTATTATCTTTGAAAGATTATTAGGGGATTTATTGTGACAAAAAAATATTGACAAGTAAATTATCGATGATAATCACAAAAATAACAATAACAGTGATTGTTGTCATTTTTGTTCAGCAAAAGAAGATGAGGAAGAAAAAAAATTGATGAGGATATTTCCTCGACAAAACTGTAACGATGGAATAAAAGAAAAATTACAGCAATTTATCATCGCAAAAGGATATCTTCGAGAATGCCCTCCTGTGGTGTATATTATTTTTGTTTATGTATTTTTAATGTTCTTATTATTTTTGTTAACTCAACCCTTTTAAGAGAGAGAAATATAATTTTAAAATGCAAAAATTTGCGATTTTTGTTTTTTCATTACATTTCTCCTGTGGTGCGGAGTCACTGGTTTGTTTGATGATAAGTTTTTTTTGCATGTTTTTTATGGAAATTAAGTCATCAGATCACAACAAAAACATGTTTGAGTTTCTTGTTGAAACTATCTTATTGTATTTCATGAGAAAATTATCTAAGTCAAATTTATTTCATGATTTGAAAGATTTTAAAACCAATCTACAAAATTAACTTGACCATAATTACAAGATTGCTCAGTAAACCACAATACACTCTATAATTCTATTGCCTTCGAGTCTACGTGATCCTTTCTTGAACGTGTGTTAATGTTCCAGGTGTGAAGCGGGTCACACAAAATGATTAGCAAATGGGTTGGATCAAGATGTCATACCATTCGTACCGTGACCATGATTGACCAGGCTGGAGGCCCATTCAAATAACTCAGTCATGAACGGAACCACCTGGGTACTGGGTGACCTCCAGGTGTATTTTGCTTTTTCAAGTTAGCAGGACTCTGACTTGGTCTGCCTACTTTCCCGTGGGAACTCTCGTGAGGACAAAATGAAAAATTTATGTAAACACAAACAAACATGAAAGATGGACGTCGCCGCGTTGACGGGTTGAGAGGGTACAAGAGGCAGGCGCAAGAGTGAGTCATTGAAATATACCTGTGGCAAGTAACACTGATGTGGCCGGGAGAAAAATAACTCCCATGTTGGCAGAAAATAGCACTGTGCCATACAAGAAAACAGACGTAGTAGGCATAGAGGTCCGTTTTAGACATGTCTGCAGGGTTGAACAACCCACCGAGGCGGGTGCTTAGCAGAGTTAGTACCAGGAGGTATCTAGGGTTACATGCGAGGGGATATCTTCGGCGGACTCAAAGAGGCTCTGGAACGGAAAAGTAATGCCCTATTGGAGCATAAAACGTGAAGTGGGCCGGAGATTCCACGACGCTTCAAACAAGCCTAGGATAGTCACCCATCATGCCAGTTAAGCAACACCATCTTAGACAAAGCACCAGAAATACTGGTGCAATTAAGGCAACTAAGGTGGCTATTCTGGATAGGAGCTGGGGTAAATCGAGGCAGGGCAGTGAATCAACTAGCAAAAAGATGTGCTGATCACAGGATCGGGATTAGGGTTATTCACTTCAAACCTGGTCATGTCGTGGTAGAGTGCGACGACGAGCAGACTGTAAAATGTCTTGTGTCTGTTTTACCTAAGGTGAAAGTCGGAAAATAATCATTTGTGATGAAAATGGGAGATGATACTCCGATTCCTCACAAGATTACCTTCTTCCTCCCAAAGATTGCTGGACAGACCAGGAAAAAATCTCTCGCGCTGTTAGAATGGCAAAACGTCGGCATAGTCGTTAAATATTGGAAGCTGTCTGGAAGTTGGGGTCAGGGCACAGGCAAACTTATGACTGTATTGATCGACGACAGCTAACCCATCATTATGAGTGGACCATAATTGAATCTGCACAAGAGACTAAATATCTGGGAATAAGTCTCGATAGCAAACTCGTGTAGAAAAATCACATGAAAGCCGTTATAAGCAAAGCCGTAAGAGCTCTGACGGATTGTAAAAACATTGCGAGCTAAAAGGGAAAGATCATAGAGTCTAAATATCGAGAAAGTTTTTCAACAGAGAATCTCTTGATTGTGTTTCCTATACAGACGGAATGATCAAGCAATTCAACTTCGATATAGGAAATATACATCGCAGTTCTGGTAAAAAGCGGAGTGGGGCAGAGAATCCACTGCGTACTATCTATATTACTGTGTAATCAAATGGTACGTCGATAGTTTAAAAACCAAGGCAGAACTGAGCGCAGGAGTATTTGGACTAAAAGCTAAATACTTTGAGCACTTGAGCACCTCTCCTAGCATCCTACAGGCTGAGATGTGTGCAATCGAGAGATGCGCAAATTTCAGCTTAGGAAGAAAGTATAAGCACAAGAGAACTCCAAAATCTTGTCGGAGAGCCAAGCAGCAGTTAATGCAGTTGCAGTTGCAGTTGCAGTTAATGCACATTAAGCTCACGATCACATTCAAAATTGTTGGAGACTATGTGAGCAAGCTAATCAAGCTTGGGAATAATAACAAAGTAACAGTTTACTGGATACGTGGTCATGTAGGTAATGAAGAAACAGGCAATAAAGAAACCGATAAATTATCAAGGCCAGGTGCTTGAGCATCTCTTTTCAGCCTGGAGCCCTTTAGTGGACTGGGGACAAAAGTCATATACGAAAATATGAGGGAAGTAATTGTGATGAAATCTTCCAAAAAGTGGAACAACATCGCGGGCTTAAGGCAAGATGTTGATTATATCGTTCAATCATAAGAAAGCAGTAATGTGCTCTAGAGTCTAGGCTGAATAGACAAATGTAGATTCTGTCGACAAATGTAGATTCTGTTATAGCAGAGAGACATATGTAGATTCTGTCTACTAGAAGAAGAAATCTCAGTACATCTTCTCAAATATTTTGAAGAATTGATCTACAACTGTCGCTGAAGGTTGGGTTATGTTGTGAAATCTGAGCTCCTTAACGTAATTAATGCGAATTGTATGTAGTCAAAAATATGTTTTGAATTCGTTTCGTTGGGTAATTTTGAGAGGATCTTTATATGGCCAGATAAGCTGCTGGGTTTTAGTGCACTATGAGCTCTAGTTTTTAAGCGCTTGATGCGGCTCCAGATCTAGCGTATATAGAATAGATAGAGACTGTGATCCAGGTGACTGATGTAATGTTTTGCTCCAAATTCACTTTAGCTCTTTATATTTTGTAATATTTCACATGTAGTTTATTCATCCTTAAATAGTAAGTATGTATGTTTTTGTATATTTTTAGAAATTTTTTATTAAAACTGCTCGACTTTCACTTCTTTTTTCAGGTGAATATTTTTGCAGTGTAGTAGCAAATGCTTTATGTGAGCTAATCCGCCTCTTATCTATATCCAAGATGTACTATTCTGATTTAGGTTTTGAGTGTACTTAAATGATAACCGAAAAATAGATGTTTAGTTTAAGAGGGAAAAAGTTAAAGTCATCCTTGCGAATGATGCAAATGCGATCTGAAGTGACAACGACAAAAATCGATGCACATGTCATATATGTCGCAGCCTTTATATAAAAAATAGTGCCCAACTGAAGTCTAAAGAACAAACCATTTTTGAATTCCAGTTGAAATTCGACATTTGGTCTGCAAAAGCAGCTATACAGCTATAGAAACAATTGTGATAAACATACAACCTTTCTGGGATACCTTTCTCACTCACGAATGTTCTCGGATACTCCCAAATGAACGATGAAAGTGTGAAGATAATGAGAGTGAAGATAATTTCAGTATTTTTTACTGAAGATGAACCTTTACTGGACAACCTTTTCATCTAAAGGAGATGATCTCTTGCCGTTTTAGAAATGATCTCTTGGAAGCAATTCGTATATAGGGTTGTTCCACACTTTATATCAACTGTTTCTTTCACAATTGCTCTACTATCTACAGTCATATGTTAGGCTTCCGAAAAACTTATTTCTACTTTGTCAGGAGTTTCGTTTTACGATTAAATTTATAGACAAGATGACTATTGCATTACTTCATAGCAGAGTTAATTTTCTAAAACTATCATCACTCGTTCTATACTCTATAAAAGGCGTTAAAAGTTTCATATTTTCCTTTTGCTATCCGTTCCATAATAACAAAAAGTACTCTGTACGATCACAAAACAACCTCATTTTGCGACATAAAAATCAGTTCCGCGTTACACAGTCGTCTTAAAGACTCGACTCTCAGCCTAAATGGGGTATAAATATTTAGGTCTAACCACGACTGCAGAAGACTTCCGATCATAAACAATTGTTGTCAAATTTATTCCTATCTACAACTTAGTTTAACATTTACTCTAACGATGATGAGTTCGAATTTAAAAAAATACTAGAAAACGAAATAATGATAATAAATATAAACAAAAGAATGCAAAACTAAATTTATTTATCTTTCCGGCAACTATAAATATAGTTTTACTTTTGTTTTTTTGCAACCATAATTGTGTGCATTAGCCTTTATAAAATAAATAAAATAAAATAAACAGCTGTTAATTTTATCCTGTTGCGCGAATGCTGCGTAACACAATAAAACAATTTATTTGATTGTATTGAACACTGAAATAAATTTTTGTATTGTACTTTATAAATACTTTGATTATATTTTATAAAAAAATCCACAAAAACATTTTCGCTCTGATTACATAAAAAATAATAAATTTAAACTATGTATTGCGCAGTTCCTTCTCTCGAATTTTGAAAAATGTAAAGGCTACTACGATTAAATTGAATTAAATTTCCATTGTGCAAAACAATTAGTTTTTATTATTAGTACGGTCTGTGAAGGGGGAATCAACATACAATTAATTATAATGAAAACTACATTTTTAAATCGAAAATTTTCTTTTATAACATGTTATTTATACCCTCAGGATCATTCGTCGGTCATAAAAAGTTGGTGGTCGACCTCCCTTATTTTACTACCCCTTAATATGCCTTTTATCAAAATAAAATATTTTTGTCGATTTATAATTTTTTAAATAATACGTTTTTTAGCCTGAAAATAGGTTCCTATACGTTTTTTTGGTCGCTGATTACGAATCCGACGTCAGTTTTCCAAAATAATAACGTGAAAAGCGGAAAATCGGGAAAATTTTACCGAATTTCCAATTTTAGAGTATTATTACGAGTTGTATATCATTTTCAATGTTTTTAAGTACACTGGCAACGAATTTTCACTCAAAAAGTAAAAATCTTTAAAAAGTATTGGAAAACTGTGAAAATTATTTGGAAATTTTGGAAAATTATGATTGCAAAACCATGCAATATATCGTTTTAGTGTTTTTTTTTGGTCTCTGATCTCAAATTTAATATTTATAATGAAGAAAATTTTCTATTTTCCCGGAAAATGGCAAAAAAAATTTTCCGATTAAAAAATTTAATTTTTTTATTTAAAATTAAAATGTTGTACAGATGAATGCATAAATTTTTAATGCGAGTTTACTGCGCTTCAGTAGGTGCAAGTAATTCTGTCGTGTTTTTTTTTTGTCACTGACCTCAAATTTGATATTTATATTTAAGAAAAATTTTCTATTTTCTCGGAAAATAGCAAAAAAAAAATTCTGATAAAAAAATTTGAAAAATTTAAGTACAATTAAATAATACATGTTTTAATTTTTTTGGTGACTTTAATGTCAAATTTGATATTTAAAATAATAAAAAAAATTTATTTAGTCGGAAAATTATGAAAAACTCCTGCAAGTAATATTATTTGGCTTTAAGCTCTAAATTAATATTACTTCGGTCTGAAAGACCTAAGTATTACATTCATGAGCTCAAAGTGAAATTCTTACCCCCACTTTTTTTGACATTTCTCGACGTTTTAGGACCTCCTGCCTGATTCTAAACAAGAAAAAAAAAAAATGTATGTCTGTCTGCCGGCCGTCATTATGTACGCTGCAGGGAAAACCGCTGGAGAGATTTCAAAATTTTTTTTTTCTAAACATAGGTATACACAAGGGACAGGTCTGAAAGGACACTGCGTTCGATAACTGTACCGGCAGTGTGTCAAAAAAAATCATCATGTGTGTTAAAAATAGCAAATTTTCATATTTTTGGCTTAAAAACGTTCATTTTAAGTGATTACGAGTAGGAACATTAAATTTGGAGAAATCTTGATGGTAGGGATTGGTATGTGAGATCAAAAACTAGATTATTGCATTATAAGTTTGTCAAGAAAATGTTGTCAAGTGTGTCAAAAGAAAGATTTTTATTTACTTTTTTTACCTAATTTTTTGGAAAAAAAATAAAATTAATTGTTTGTTGGAAATAAATTTTATTGTTATTATTGAGAATTATGGCATTATAAGTTTGTCAAAAAAATGTTGTCAAGTGTGTCAAAAGAAAGATTTTTATTTATTTTTTACCCAATTTTTTGGAAAAAAATAAAATTGTCTGTTTGAAATGAAATTACTTCG
The DNA here is from genome assembly GCA_963693315.1 of Diogma glabrata. Classification (NCBI taxonomy): domain Eukaryota; kingdom Metazoa; phylum Arthropoda; class Insecta; order Diptera; family Cylindrotomidae; genus Diogma; species Diogma glabrata. The sequence goes on from OY856187.1 coordinate 177,603,552, forward strand.
GTTTTATTATTATTATTGAGAATTATGGCATTATAAGTTTGTCAAAAAAATGTTGTCAAGTGTGTCAAAAAATGATTTCATTTATTTTTTAGCCAATGTTTTGGAAAAAAAATTCAGCTGTTTTATGACGTAAATGTAATTGAAAACAAAATTGGACATGGACATTTTTGAATTCGTTATAGTTTTTGAAATATTTTTGGAATTTTGAAAATGTTTGTATTTTTGATTTTGTAATAATTTTTGCAATATTTTTAGAATTCCGGGAAAAAATAGAATTTTTGAATTTTATATATATATATATATATATTTAGAATTTTGAAAAAAGTTTCATTTTTTGATTTTGTAAGAATTTTTGGAATATTTTTAGAATTTTGAAAAATTTAAAATTTTTGATTTTATTATAATTTTTGGAATTTTGACACGGAAATTTTTGAATTTGTTATAGTTTTTGAAATATTTTTAGAATTTTGAAAAAGTTTGTATTATTGATCTTGTAATAATTTTTGCAATACTTTTAGAATTTCGGGAAAAGTTTTAATTCTTGATTTTGTAATAATTTTTGCAATATTTTTAGAATTTTGGAAAAGTTTGAATTTCTAAGAATTTTTGGAATATTATCGGAATTTAGAAAAAGTTTAAATATTTGATTTCATTCTAATTTTTGGAATATTTTTGGAATTTTGAAAAAGTATGATTTTATTTAATTTAACAATATTTTTGGAATTTTGATTATAATTTTCCGGCAACGTATTGATGTTTCGTGTTAGTTTTGTAATAAATTTTTAAACAGAGATAAAAAATACTTGTACTTTAACAAAGAGTTATATTTGATATACATCGCTGCTCAAAACTAAAAACCATATCCTCGTGAAAGTTTTTTGCCGAAAACTATATCAAAATCCCTTACCCAGACTGAAGTCTTGATATCTCAGAGCTGTGAGATTTCAGCCCCTCCATATTTTTTTATTGTTTTTAACATTTTTTTCAATGATGATTGTGAGTTATCAAATTATAATAAAAATTTATCCTCAAAAAATTCCAAAAATATTAATAAAATAATTTTATTTTACTGCATACCATACAAAATTTTATATATTTTTTTAATGTCCCTGAAAACACATTTTTTGTTATAAATATTGAATAATTTTAATTAAGAAAAAAAAATAAAATTTATAATTTTTTTTATTGTAAGTTTTTGAAAGTAATAAATTTTAAATATTTATTTAAGAAAATAAAGATATAACGGAACTGTATACGCCCCGTTCCACTGCTACTTTTAGGTTTCAAAAAATAAATATACGATTGCTACTCAAGCTATTAGTAGCGATTTGTATGCTAATAAGAAAATATTTGTAGTGTCAGAAGATATTGATGCAGTCCTTATCATTTTAATAGCTTTGTCAGAACGAGTTGACGTTAGTGCGGCCAGTGAAACATCATCTCCGACTGTTTTTGAAAATCAAACTATTTATTTTTTGAAACCTAAAAGTAGTAGTGGAACAGAGCCACCAAAACTATTCTCTACTAGAAGTCTCGATGACCAATACGCCAACGTCAAAGATCATCTCTTGTTTGCCCACTCTTTTACGGGATGTGATACAACATCCGGGTTTTTTAATAAAGGAAAAAATCCTTTTTTGAAACTTTGCACAAAAATAATTTAGAGGGAAAAGAGTTACGTGAATGTGCAGTTGTATTTAAGCAGCGCGTAACAAATATTGAAGAAATATTAGATTCAGGAATAAAGTGCTTGTTACAATTATATAAATATAAACCAACAACAGACGAAAAAGATTTGAGCCCGAGTCAGCAACTTAACAAGTACAGATTTAACCTTTTTTGCGCAAAAACATCTGCAAATATAAAATCTACGAAAAGGACATCTGTTAATCTTGCTACTTTACCTCCATCTGTTGATGGTTTTAAAGAACATCTTAAAAGAGTGTATTTCAAAGTTTAAACGTGAATTGGTTTTTATCAAGGCTTATTACAAGAATTAAATCCTACTGATTGGGGGTGGAAAATTATTGATGGTGACTTATGCCCTACTCGAATGTTATCTTCTTCAGCTCCTGAAGACATTTTAAATGTCATTATGTGTTCATGTAAAACTGGATGCGGACGAGCTTGTGGGTGTCGAAAAAATGTCATGTATTGCTCATTAAGTTGTTTTTGCAGTAAGGGGGACATCTGTACAAATATTCAACCGAGTGATGCACCTCGTGATGAAGAATGTGTCATAACCACCGATGATCAGGAAAATCATGCAAATGACACAGAAAATGAAAGTGAAACAGACCAACAGCTTGCATCAGAACAACAGTATCCAGTTCTTAAAAATGAATCGGATGATGAAGATTTTTAAAATAATATTGCTTATATTTTTATATAATTTTTGAAGTGAAAACTTCTTTTGGCGCACCACACACAGATCTGTAGGTAGTAAGTTATGCTGATCCGTCAGCATTTCTAGGTATAGTGAGTTCAACTTCTGGTTGTGGTACATATTTTTTTATTGTGTTTTTTTAATTTTTATTAAATACTATTAAAATGTACTCAATATTGTTGTTAAACCATTAAAATTAAACCATTAAAATTATTTTTTTTTTATTTATGAATTCATAAAAAATAATAAAAATTTCTTTATACGAATTTTAAAAAATTGATCTATAACGCAGTTTTTTAAAGTTATATTGATACTGTCTTTTGCAATTTGCATTCGAGTCATCATGCTAAATAAATACTGAATATATATAAAATTAAAAGTATGTCTGTTTGTCCTTTATGCATTAATACATTAATCATCATGAAAATTTATGAAGATGTTGTGTAAGCTTAATTTTTGCTTTTTATTTAACTATCGTTTTAAACAGTAGTTTGCTTTGATCAATGTTTTTTTTTATGAACATAATTTTTTTATGAAATTAAAAATAACGTAAGATAGTATAACCTGAAGGCTGAAACAATTACATTTGTATATCAAAATTATATGTATTGGAATTTTATCATCTTCACTAAATATATTGTCGGTTTGGAATTGTATGTAATACATTTTTCTAAAATTAGGTGAAGACTTAATACTTGTAACTTGGTACTTGATAAAATAGATTATATGGATTTAAAGCTCACAATTACGAGACGAAAATCACATAAATTCTATACAAAGAAGCATAGCTTATGTATGATTAAAAATGGATGGCAATCATGATAACTAAAATAATTCAAAATGGTGGCACTTAGCCGATAGTGATTTGCAAACGGCAACAATGCGTATTAATACCAATGAATTTGCTTAGCTTCCGCAGAAAGATTTGTAAAATTTAAACTTGTTGATCTATGGGTGTGACAACCACGCGTATTATAGTCCCTGCTATTGATTGCATATGAGTGCTATTTTGACAATTATTTAGTTTACATTGTGAGGTTAGTGTGTGTAGTGAGCGGTTTATCGTTCTGACTTGTTTCTCATTTATTCTACTAATAAGATCCAAATATTACTAATACGATATCAATTGATTGCGATTGCCAATGAAGTTTTTACTTCTGCCGTGCGGTCTTAAGCACACTCTCTGTTTTTTTTATATTTATTTATTAAATAAAGTATTATTTTTATTTTTTAGAAAAAATTTTTAAAATTTTAAATTTATTACTTTCAAAAACTTACAATAAAAAAAATTATATTTTTCATTTTTTTTTTCTTAATTAAAATTATCCAATATTTATAACAAAAAATGTGTTTTCAGGGACTTTAAAAAAATATATAAAATTTTGTATGCTACGCAGTAAAATAAAATTATTTTATTAATATTTTTGGAGTTTTGTGAGGATAAATTTTTATTATAATTTGATAACTCACAATCTTCATTGAAAAAAAAAGTTAAAAACAATAAAAAAATATTAATATTCAGCTTAAAACCAAATAATATTACTTGCATGAGTTTTTCATAATTTTCCGACTAAATAAATTTTTTTTATTATTTTAAATATCAAATTTGACAATAAAGTCACCAAAAAAATTAAAACATGTATTATTTAATTGTACTTAAATTTTTCAAATTTTTTTATCAGAATTTTTTTTTTTCTGTTTTCCGAGAAAATAGAAAATTTTTCTTAAATATAAATATCAAATTTGAGGTCAGTGACCAAAAAAAACACGACATAATTACCTGCACCTACTGAAGCGCAGTAAACTCGCATTAAAAATTTATACATTCATCTATACAACATTTTAATTTTAAATAAAAAATTTAAATTTTTTAATCGGAAAATTTTTTTTGCCATTTCCCGGGAAAATAGAAAATTTTCTTCATTATAAATATTAAATTTGAGATCAGAGACCAAAAATACACTAAAACGATATATTGCATGGTTTTGCAATCATAATTTTCCAAATTTTCCAAATAATTTTCACAGTTTTCCAATACTTTTTAAAGATTTTTACTTTTTGAGTGAAAATTCGTTGCCAGCGTACTTAAAAACATTGAAAATGATATACAACTCGTAATAATACTCTAAAATTGGAAGTTCGGTAAAATTTTCCCGATTTTCCGCTTTTCACGTTATTATTTTGGAAAACTGACGTCGGATTCGTAATCAGCGACCAAAAAAACGTATAGGAACCTATTTTCAGGCTAAAAAACGTATTATTTAAAAAATTATAAATCGACAAAAATATTTTATTTTGATAAAAGGCATATTAAGGGGTAGTAAAATAAGGGAGGTCGACTACCAACTTTTTATGACCGACGAATGATCCTGAGGGTATAAATAACATGTTATAAAAGAAAATTTTCGATTTTTCGAATGTAGTTTTCATTATAATTAATTCTCCCCTTCACAGACTGTACTATATTGTTTTTTTGGTTTTTCAATTCTCATTAGTGTGAAATTTGATGTCTTTCATTGTAGGTCATTTCATTTTCAAAATACTAAACAATTAAATAGGTATTAAAATTGAATAAATATTTAACAGTTTTAAATAATGGTAAAAACAATTAAAAAAAAATTATGACGAAGGAGATCCCAAACACAACCTTTTCGTGCTCATTTCTTTTCCTTTACTTGCCTCCGTCACAAGGTGCCCGATTCCAGATTCCACAAATTTGTTATGTCTCATGACATTAGACCCATAAACCAAATTAAAAAGGGTCGAGTCAAAATGTCGCAAAATTTTGCTGAACTTGACTGAAATTGCTTTTTAAAAAGTTCATTTAATAATAAAATATTTGATATTTAACATAAAAAAAAAATCTGAATCTAAAAATCGCCATTTTATAATTTTCCTTCAGAACAAAAAAAACTGATTCCCGACAGTCATATGCACAACGAATTTTATGTCTAAAACAAAAAATGACGCTAGTCCTTAACTTTCACAAGTTGTTAGATATAAAATAAGCTTCAATTTAGTTAAAAAAAAAAAAAAAAAAAAAGGCTATGCCTTTTTTTTTTCAATTACACCATTTTTTTCTTATGTTACACCGTTAAAAATTATTTCAAAAAATTGACAGTATATTTTTAAAAACTTTGTTCTAATACCTATTCAACGACATATCATTTATGAAAATCGATTGAGTAGTTTTTCTACAATCGCTCGTCAAAATGCACTCACATCACAAAATAACAAAAATTGAGGGGCACCCTGTGAAGACCCCTGGTCGAAAAAAAAAATTCTAAGAGAACTTGTATTTTTTATTTATCAAAGACTATCTATAAACAAAAAATAATCAAAATTAAAAGAGGTCAAGTCAAAACGTTGTTGAATCTTCGTGAAATTGCTCTTTAAGTTTTTTTGTGTTTCCGTTGGGTTTCTGTCCCGAAAAAAATGTAAGATTCAAATTTCCATTATTATTGATATCAGAAAGAACAAAAAGTTCTAATAGTGTTGTATTACCCAATTGTTAAAGAAAATTAAAATTAAAATTGAATAAATATTTCAAGAATTAGTGATAACAGAAAGAACAAAAAGTTCTAACAATGTTGTATTACATAACTATTAAGAAAATTAAAATTAACACTGAAATAATATTTCGATAATTTTTGCTAATTGTTCAGTAAAGTTGGATATCGTAAAATAAAAGTAAAATTATCCATTTTGATAACTGATTGTTTCTAAAACCGTTAGTGATATTAGTATTTCAATTTCAATATCTCTATTATTAGCGATATCAGAAAGAACAAAAAAATAAATTTATATCAGTGCATATTAAATAATTGTAAAGAAAACTATTGGTGTTTTAATTTTCGAACGAGAAAGGTATATGGCAGCTACACGAGTGCATTGGAGCAATTCAACGTCATCGCAACAGCATTTGTTCTAGCATGTAACCTGACCCCCTCTGATTTCGATAAAATTTCATATACAGATAGCCAATGAAAAAATAAAAATACCATGTCTTTCAAAAATAGTATATTTTCCTACAAGAGATGAAAACATTGTTTTTTTCGTGAGTAAACATTTGTTCACGAGACGCGCCAGCGTCGAGTGAGACATGCTTACGAACGAAAATCGTTTTTATCTCGCGTAGGAAATGCAATTTTTTCTATGATAGTAATATATAATCGATATTTACTATAAATTATAAACTTAGAAATCGACAACAAAACATTTAAAATTCATATTCCATTTTTTCATGGTTACGTTGTTTAAAATACTTTGTAAAATTATATGAAAAACCATAGCAACTATAATTTGTTATTCTTTTTCACTAGTGAGTTTACTTTTTGCATAGAAAAATTAAATTTCGCTCTAGGGATGACACAGGGTGGCGGCAAAGTTTTAGGGGTTTGCGAAACATGAGTATCTTTGAATATCGGATGCTAACGAGTTGTTTAATTAGTTCGTAATCTAAAACGAAAGTTTCTCAAGTACTTAATTTCTCGTTTTAAAAATAAAATTTTTACAAAATTTTCATTTCCGTTTTTTTTTCAATTTTTTTTTAACCAATGCAGTGAATCATCTATTATCTATCTTCCGAAATTAGTTTTAAAGGCATGGACAAATCAAGTACCGTACTTTGTTACCTGTTAGGTCAGTATGGACCTCGAGTGAAATGAAATTCTTCATACAAAATTTATCTCAGCTAAAGAAATCTGACATATTTCGCTACATTTTCGTCCATGTGGTACGGAGTTAAAGCGAAAATTTGGAGAGAAATGTTTAAAAATCCTAGACGATTTTTACACCTACATAAATTTATAATAGATGGCGACTTAATATGTCTCCACAAACTTTTCACGCCGAAATAATGTTTTGTGCATTGTTTGAAGGTGAAATTTAGACATTTCTATTGTTTGGCTTTATAGTTTGAGTTTTTAAAGTGATTTGATACAGTTGATTTAAATACAGTTTTAATTAATTTGATTTAAATTTTGTTTAAAAAAAAATGTCAGAAAAAATGTGTGCGCGTACTTTAAGTGCTATTGAAAAAAAAAATTTAGCTAAAAATGTTAAAGAACGGGAGCTAATTTGGAAGCTTGATGACAAAAATCATCGGAACCATCTCGCTGTAGCAGCCGCCTGGAAAGAAAATTCTATTATAATGAATAGATCAGGTAATATAACTTTTATTTAGTTATTGTAATAAAGGAAGACATTTGAGTTTGTAACACTTTTATTCTTATTTAGTTCCAGAGTGTAAATCTGGTTGGAAATCTCTCAGAGATAGTATGCGCTATCATCTGAAGAATAAAGCGAGTGCAAAAAAATCAGGTGATGCAGCAGCATCATTTGAGGCTGATGAGGTCGACGAGGCATTAATTAGGCAGGAAATTAATTGGGAGTTTTCCACGTGCATGTCATTTTTAAATGAATACAACGCGGAAAGTCGTCGGTGGTAATTATTCTACTCTATACACTCTTTATATACTATCTTTAATAACAATAAAATTTTATTTTTAGAACATACTCATCATGTCCGTCTGAAAACTTGGACTCCTGGGATTCAACAAAAGATGAAACATTGATATCTGAGAACGATAGTCCTTCTTCTTCCAATTATCATTATGTAAGTTTTAGTTCAACAGTTTAAATAACGCTTTCAATATTTCAAATATTTTTAACTGCATTTGTTGTTCCATTTACCATCCTTTATTGAATACAAGAATTTTAACGTTTATTTGTTATAAGATTGACAGCAAAATCAAAACATATATGAAAGCCCCAATATTTGAAATTGTTGTGAAATGGATTAAGATTGCTATATTATTATATATTATATGGAAAATTTCTATTCTTCTATTTTTTGTTTAAAATTTTGTAAACGTCAAATATAATTTAATACAAAAATAAAATAGCAGAAATTTTCTATAAAATTTTTTACTGGATAAATGCCAGTATATAGAATAGCCGATTATAAATAAAATAAAATATTGTATTAATTTTGTAGAAAAACAAGAAAAGGAAGCAAATTAATAACTTCGAGCAACAAGACGAAGAATTAACACATTGCCTTAAGGAACTGGTGCAAATACAAAAGGAGAAGCAGACAGCCAAAAATGAGCAGGCACCGAAAATGAAATACGAAAGTATGTTACAGGTGCTCTATAAAAAACTAAGTAAATTGCCTCAAAGCACTGTGGATGATTTATTCATAAATTTTTTTACTCTAACTGTAGATGAAGTAAATAAAATAAGCTTAAAAGTTATTGTTTGTTTTAAAAAATTTATTGTTTTTTATTTTATTCTAAAAACACTGCCCTACGTTGCCATTCTAAACTGCCTATATCTGAGTTTACGTAACTCTTTAGTTCTTCTCGAATGCTTTTAGCATACATATTCATTCGTCCAAGATTATTATTTGTCAGTACATTAGACGATGAAGAATTTGGTTTATTTTGTCGCCATAAACCTTCAATCAGTTGCCCATTCTCATCATACGTATCTGCAAAACAAGGAGGATAATACGAATCCGTAAAGTTCTTAATTAAAAAATTGTGAAGATAGCAACATGCAGCAACGATTTTTTGGGCTCTATCAGGACCACAGAACATTGTTCTAGCCATGCATAACCATTTGGAACATAAAATACCAAAGGCATTTTCAACACATCTTCGTGCTCTACTTAACCTATAGTTAAAAAGTCTTTCTTCGTCAGTTAGATAGTTCGGCTTTCTTGGTGCAAATGGTTTCATTATTCTTTTATGAAGAGGAAATGCATTGTCAGCTACAAAAAAAAATGGAATTTTACTGATCGCTATTTTAGGGAAATGGTAAATTGTCTTCCAAAATTCGTTTTCCAAAGTGGCTGGCTGCAAACACTCCAGAATCTCCTTCACTTCCGTATGCACCTACATCAATGAATGTGAATGCATAATTTGCATCCGCAACGGCCATTAAAACTATGCTATGGAAATCCTAAAAGAGTAATTACTTTAGAACCATATACAAATAACCTGAATTTAAAAATATACATACTTTATAATTATAAAATAAACTGCCAGCATTTTTGGGACATTTTATTGCAACATGTTTACCGTCGATGGCCCCGAGGCAGTTTGGAAAGTTCCATTTTAACTTAAAATCATTTGCACTTTGAAGAAAATCTTTGTTTGAATAATTGACATTAACAAAATGTCCATATCACTGCTATCACTGCTATTATCCATTTCACTAATTTGCTTTCTGAATTATTTAAAAAAATTAAGTAAAAAAATGTTATATTTTTAACACAACATGAAAACTTATTTTTATTAAACTGTCAAAACCTAGGCACTCAAAAAACTATTCATATCGTATTTCTCTCTACAAAAATATTTTCATTGTCAATTCTGCTAACTAAATTGGAGAGGAGATAAATTTTCGCTACGCTCGATGTCCATACTAGGCTTTAATGATAATACCTGTCATAAAATGAGAGCGCAGTAATGAAAATAATAGTCTTTAGAGATATTTTAAGCGTATAGCATCATTACTAAATTCATTTGTCAATCTTGTTAAAAAAATATTTGTGTTATGTTAGCAAAGAAGCTTCAAAGTGTTTTAATAGTTAAAATAGTTTTTTTAAAACATGAGTGAATGAATATCATTGTTTAAAAACCATTTGGTATCGGCCAGTGTTCAAAAACTTTAAAAAATGTTACACCTGAAGTTCAAAATAAATTACGTTCGATAAACTTTGTGTTTAATTTACGTACGCAAAAGCGAATTTGTTCGTCTTGTAGAATTAGTCTCTTAATGATCAGTTCCACTGGAGGTATTGATACTGTAAATACAGGTTATACAGAATCAATTGCGAGTGATGAAATATTGGAGGAACAGCCACAGCCTATCAGCGGACCAAGCGTTATACGAGATATTATTTCATCACCAACGATAATCAATATGGAACGTGATGAGCTAATTAACCGGATAAATGAACATATTGTGCCATTTGTATCTAATCAAATTTCACCTTATAATTGAAAGCGGTTAGGTCGCAGTTTTGAGTATGGAAAGGATAAATCAGAGCAACTGCGTAGAAAAATACAAAATGTTTTAATTGGGGAAAATCTTTATTCTTCTGATGAAATAAAAGTGCAATTAAAATATTATCGAGATATTATGGAGAGCCTAAAGTTGTCCTTTAAAAATGGCGATTATATGGAGAAACGAAAAATATTAACTCTACTACCAATGGATATGAAAGTGCAAGAAATACAAAACTTATTTGGAACAAAAGCAACACGTCACTTAATTGAAAAAAACAAGAAGGATCAAATAAACCAATCCACAGCGCTGTCATCATTTCCAAATGCCGATAAAAAACTACCAGAAGAAACTATTAATGAAGTGAAAAATATTTATACGCATGATTCCATTAGCAGATTAATGCCATGGTAAACGTGATACGATATCTTTAAAACGTGGTAGTGAACGAATATTTCTCCAAAGACGGTTACTGCTATCCACGTTAAATAAATCCAGAATTAAAAGTAGGATTTTCAAAATTTTCAAGTCTTCGGCCTGATGAATGCGTAAAATTAGCGCAAGGAGTTCGTAAAGTACTCCACTACGTGTGTCTGCACAATCCTTCAAAACTTGAAACTAATGTTTCAGTATTCAAAATTAAGTTGTTTCGGTAGAGAGCAATTTCCAGACTACAAAAGTTTAATAAAATTTGTTAGCTGTGGTAAATTACAAGATGAATGTCATTCATTGCAGTGTGTGGAATGTGCTGAAAATCTAGAAAAAATGGCAGATAAATTACATGTAAATTATGAAACTAATGGAATTGTTGAGGTGAAATACCTGCAATGGAATACCACTGATGAATGCAATGTGGACACGTTCATCGATTCTTCTTCAGCATTTATACATAAATCAACTCACAGCCTAAAATTATTAATACCTCACCATTTCATTGCGCCGCAACAGTTCATGTATTTGGAAACCCAAAAGCAAACTTGAAAGTAGGATAGTGCTTAGTAATTGGCGATTTTTCGGAAAATTGCTCTATTTTTATTCAAGATTCTGTGCAGAATTATCATTGGAATAATTCACAAGCAACGATACACCCATTTTTAATATATTATAATTCACCTACTAGTCAAGGTATCGAGCACTGAAGTTTTGTCATTATCTCTGATATAACTGAACATGATAGTGTGGCAGTGCATCTGTTCATATCACAAATGATTGATTTTATAAAAGATAACATAGAACATCCTATTGCCTTAATAGTCTATTTGACTGATGGTGCGGGATCTCAGTATAACAATAAATATAATTTTATAAATCTATGCCACCACAAATCAGATTTTAATATAGACGCAGAGTGGCACTTTTACGCTACCAGTCATGGAAAAGGCCCGTGTGATGGAATAGGAGGTACATTGAAACGAGGGGCTCATCGATATAGTTTGTGTAACAAGGACATTATTCAAACTCCAATGGATCTTTATGACTGGGCAAGAAAATGGCAATCAACAATGAATTTTGCATTTACCAGCAAAAATGATTATAATGAAATGAAGTTACGGCTAGAAGCAAGATACAGAGAGGCTATAACAATAAAAGGTACACAATCATTTCATACATTCATACCTATAGATGAAAAAACATTGCTCACAAAAATATATTCTAATTCCGTTAAAACTGTGCTTTTTAAGGTAAGCCGTTAATATATGCTATGTAAATTTATTTTATATTAATAATGGATGTATATTGTTTTTTATTACATAAACTAGAATAAAAAGTTAATTATTATATGAATTCAATATAACATGCATTTTATTTCGCATCATTTTCTCCACTATTTACTTCTTTAAATGAGTTTTAACATATTTCATATTTATAAATACTTTTAGTATTTATAATTAATTTTGAACAAGTATAAATGGATGAAAAGATAAATTATGTAAAAAGCATTCACACCCTCAAATACTTAATTTGTATCCTTAAAATAATTAAATGGTCATTAAATTATTATACAACAAGCATTCCGGTGGGTTGAGTTAAATAGATGATTCACTTCATTGGCTAAAAAAAATTGGAAAAAAAAACGGAAATGAAAATTTTGTAAAAATTTTATTTTTAAAACGAGAAATTATGTACTTGGGAAACTTTTGTTTTAGATTACGAACTAATTAAAAATTTTTTTTCTGAAAAAAAAAGTGGTAAAAGTGAGGGTACCCCCCAACAGCGCCATCTTTGAAATTTTTTTTAAGTTTAACACACTTTTAAAAAATTATTAAAAAACTTTAATTTTTTTTATAAGTCCTATCAATTCCCGGGTAGGAACTGCCAATATTAAACATTGGGCCAACCTTGGGCCAGTATTGGCGAGCCTTGGCTAGTTAACTCCGGTTTTACTCTGGGCCAGTTGTAAATGCCTAGATTGAACAAAGATTCAGTTTATTATATTACACGTTATTCAATAGCTGGTTATGCATTGTTATAGTGATTGTAAGTCTCATGAAATTTATATTTGTGAAATATTTCACGAAATATTTAATTAATGTAATATTTAATTTGAAAGACTTGGCCCAAGTCTAATTTGCCAGACTTGGCCCAAGTCTGGTTTGCCAGTCTTGGCCCCAGGACATCATTCCAAGCTTGGGCCAAGCTTAGGCCGTTTGAAAATGTTAAGTCTGATCCAAACCCCAAAAGCTGTGGCGCGGACTCGGCCCAGGTTTGGCCCAATGGCTAATTCTTACCTGGGTTACCTTTCCAATGAGCTATAAATGACTTAAATTGGTTTAGTCAATTGTTAGCAATCGATATTCAAAGATACTCATGTTTCGCAAACTTCTAAAACTTTGACGCCACCCTGTGTCATCCCTAGAGCGAAATTTAATGTTTTGAAAGAAATGGTATTTTTATTTTGTCATTGGCTATCTGTATATGAAATTTTATCGAAATCAGAGGTGGTCAGGAACATCGATGTTGTGGTGACGTAGAATTGCTCATTGAAGGGGTTAGTTTAAGATCTAAGTTTTTTTTACTTTTTCTTTGTTTTAGCTGGGTTGATCATGTTAATCGGGGTTGTTTGTTTGTTCGTGATAGTCACGTCACGACTAACCTGGTTGACTAATCAATATAGAATCGGTCTCCCCATCATTCTAATGTAGATTAAGGGATTATCATTATGGTGAGAGAGAGCATATTTCAACGGACATGATGGTAAGTAGGGATGGCCGTATTATTTTTTTCTTAATTTTTGTTTATTGTTATTAACCGCTCATTACAACGACTGCCTGGTGGCCAGATAAAACACACGACCCCAAATGACTGAATGAAGTCGAGAGTGGTATCCGGGTCCACAGCCGGGTGGACAATTCTCTAGCATTAGCATGTGCAATCTCTTCTCCCATCTGGGGGCCTAGGTTGCACTGCTAATCGTTACAAATTCATTGATTTTTTTTATTCGTTTTACTTGATTTATTAATCAATTTTAAAATACTTCAATTTAAGTTAATATATGTTACTCTATCGTAAGGATAAAACGTTGTATTGGGATCGTGATTAATGAATTGTATTCTCTCGCAAATTTGCAATGCTCGGTCGCATTACAAAAAAAATACAGAACTAAACACTTACACAATAAATTACTATTACATTTTATTGAATGGAGGATTTAATATTATTTTTTTAAAACAAAATAATTTTGGTAATTAAAATTGTGTGCGAAAGAAAATTTTGAGTCAAAATAACGAAAACAATTACAAAACCAAACGGAAATTTTAAATAATTAATTTAAGTGATATAAAAAAATATTACATATTTTAATAGTTTTTGTTTGCTTAATTTCATGATGGTATGTTTACTAATATTTTAATTATTTTTTGTCATAATATTAACAAATTATGGTAAATCAATATTATTTTCTGTATATTACACTAATCAAATATTACAATTTTCGATTTCTAATTATTTTTCATTTAAATTTTAACTTAAAAAAATGGCCAAAAATGGACTTTTCATTTACAAATGCAATCACACAGATATATTTTCAAATTACAACTTAAATACACGACCTTTTAAACTACCGTCATTTGACGTACTGACGTAAAAAAAGTTTTTAGTCATAGCCATAAAGCAAATTATGGCATTTGTCATTATATTATATTAAGTCTTGTTCGATTCAATTCAAATAAATTAGTTTTAGTCATAGAAAGTCTATGAAAAGACTAAATTCTGATTTTTGTAGCAATATTTTAAAACACAGTAGTTTAGTTTAAATTTAGTGTAACTTTGTACTTAAAGCTACTAAATACGACTAGGATAGTGTACATAAGACACGCCGTTTTACTTGGGCTGTTCAACAGTTTTTTCTATTAAAACCAAAGGTGAAGCGAAATGCTTGAATGAAACCAAAGATATATGTATAAAACTTTCAACATTTAGCTAAATTCTAGATATGTTTTGCAAATTTTAAATATGTTGTCAGTTTTAGCACACTATTAGTTTTTTATTACCATTAATAGGTAGCGAGCTGTATTTTTACAACCATATTAGTTTTTTGATGAAGACTGTATTGTAGTAGAGTTTATAAAATTTTGTATCACTCAGGTTTCAAGGCGATTATAAATAATTAACACTAACTAATTTAATAAAATACCACCAACTTCATTTTTAATTTTAATATTTCGAAAAATGTGTTTTTAGCTCTTACAAACTTTGTGGTATTATTGTATTGTGGTACTAATTATATCAGCACAAATGCTTCGATGAGACATAAAACGCGTTGGAGCTGCAATAAAAGCGTTTCTACTAAGATCGCTAACCAGCTCATTGTGTATTGCCTTTTTGCTAAAACACACTAATATTGCAATATATGCCTTATGAGGCGTACTCATTATGATTATCATAGACCTTACCCAAATCGGCGCAGCATAGTAAATTCACGTTTGATAAAAGGTGTATTTTAGATTAACACTTTCTAGTGGTAAATTACCCATAATTTAATTTACATAAGTTGCCATAAATCGAGTACAAGAATCGCCCTTTTGAATATGTTGGCGCACAAGGATTTTGCAGTTAGCTATCCAGTATTTTTGCCTTAGAGTTGTTGTTATTATGAGTGACTGAGCTGCATGATAATACTTAAGATGAGTCTCAACGATTATAAGGTTAGTAATAATATGACTACACTTTAAAATTACAGGAAAATTCATATCATGCAGAATATTTGCTCAAGCATAACTTTTTTACATTTTTGACATTCCATCCCTCAAAATCTCTTTGTTATCCAAAAATGGATTCTACTATATTCTCCGATTTGGTGAAGGCTGAAATTTGGTTTCCTCAACTGATCTCATTGATTTTATGATAGAACCTTTCCGTTTGTGCCCACAAATGAGAAAACCTGATGCAAATTGAAATTCCTTTTAGACCAGGGCCAATCCTGTTAAAGGAAAAAAAATTCTTAGCAATTTACGAATGGTCGGAAAATGTAGTTAATGGTCTAAGTAATTAAAGAAAAATCGACGAAACCGAGTAAAAGTCCTGGAAAGGGGTGGGGGGTTGTAGCATATACGTTTTTAGAGGTTTGTATTAGTTTTTTGCGATTTGCGGCTAAACCATGCATCGTCTCGAAAAAGTTATATGTAAAAGTTGTAGATAGTAAAAAAATCTAAAACTTTCTTACTGGATATTATTGACCATAACCACAAAATTATCGAGAAAAATGCAAAAAATCGTTTTTTTTTGTTTTTAATTTATAACTAGATATATTTGAAATTTATTTTGCACTTTGGTTACATTAATTTTTACATAAAAATATTTTTGCTAATTATCAATATGTCAAGAACAAAATAATTTTAGTACTTCCCTTATTTTAAAAGAAAAATGTTCCGGAAAGACGAGTATTAATATAAAAAACTTAGTTCTATTTCTTATTACTAAAAAAAATATTAATTATTTGGTTTATATATGGGTGCTTCATACAATTAAACAAAAGGAAAAAATATCATATCCTTTCTTAAATTATTTTCAAAATTAACTAATCTACAAAAAAAGAAAACTATTTAAAAAAATTTTATCTAACTTTTGATATCAAAATGAAAATACATAACGACTACATAAAAAAATACGAATACATAGGTCACACCATCAAAGCTTATTTTTTTCTTTTATAACAAACGGTAAACATTTTATTATACGACAAGAATATTATTTTTGCAAACAAAAATTACCAGCAATTAAGAATTAAAATATAATATTGTTTATGCATAAAAGTTCGTTAAAAAGCGAAAAACCGAAAAATACTACTTTCAAATCATGAATTTCTTTTTCTTTGTTGTAAATAAACGTTTCATTCATAAAAAGCGGTAATTCACATACGATACTGCGTTATACAAGTAATTTACATATACTTAACTAATCTTGGCTTTCAACACAACAATAGAACACAATAGAACATCTTCGAGGAAATACTCTTTAGAGAAAATAGTTCCACAAAAGAATTATAAAATTACATAAAAGGCTACAACGTAACCAAAGAAAACACGTAATAGGAAGTTTTTGTTTATCTTACAAGAAAGTAAACGCAATCAATTAGAGAATAGGTAAATAAACAAATTGAAAAAAATAGATCTCACACCTATGTGTCAATATTTGAAGATCGCGTTATTATGTTTATGTTGATAAAGGTTTGGGTTCTAGAATATTGTAGTGATATCGAGGCTATTTCATGTAGTATATATAAGAGGTGTTGTTTGAGCACAAGATCAGTATAAAATTGTCAGCGATAGAAAAAAATATAAAATTTAGCAGTGATATAGGCGAATTAAAATTAACAGTGTTATTATAACTTATAAGTTATAATAACAAAGAAAGAAAAAGATTATTGTAAGTGAACAGTTAAAAGTGATATTGTGAACAATTGTAATAGAATTATAAGTGATGAATTATTGTTAGTTCAAGAACAATCAAGGGGAATAGTAGTAGAAACAATATTTTTATAGTAAAATCTTGAACGAATAAAATTATAATGTTTAGAAAATCCATTGAGTTTTAATATCCTGATTTAGTGATCGAACTAAATAATTGTGACTCGTCTAAGAAACTTTATAATACTTACGAATCACAAGAACTAATTAAAAAAATTTCTCAGTCACAGCCTTTGTGTTTTTTGATTTTTTACCTATTTAATTGCAGTTCAAACGATGTTTTCGGGACTTTGAAAGCCAAAATTAGTTAAGTATATGTAAATTACTTGTATAACACATTATCGTATGTGAAATACCGCTTTTAGGTAGATTTCATATAAAAATCTACCTATTGCAATGACCGTCATCTCGGAATTTCGGAAAAATTTTGATGCCAAACGACTATATATGTAAAGCGGAGACGGAAAAACAAAAAAAAAAAAAAAATATATATATATATATATATATATATATATATATATATATATATATATATATATATATATATATATATATATATATATATATATATATATATATATATATAACGATATGAGGTATAACGGAATTTAGCGGCACTCTCACGGTCGCATTTTTCGACCTAGACCAAAAATTTTTTCTGAGCGTGTTGCGGCAAACAATCTCTTAGATAAGTTCGACAACTGGCCATATCCGGGTACAGGTTAAGAGTCTATAGCCTTAAAACTGTCAAAAACAAAGCGTTATAACGGCCGTTTGGGGCAAAATATGTAAACAAAATTTATAAATATTAATTATTTGAACATATTTCTATCATTTTTTAAAAAGCCAGACATCTGCAATAAAAGGTTCTTTAGCTATCTGCAATAAACTGTGTGAAGTACAACGGCATTTAGCGGCACTTTCACGGTCGCATTTTTTCACTTACGCTAAAAATATTTTCTGCGTATATTGCGGCAAACAGTCTGCTGAATATGTTTGACAATTGGCCATATCGGGGTACAGGTTAAGTGCCTAGAGCCCAAAAACTGTATAAAATTATGTTTATTTTATTTTTAAAGTTAGTTTAATACTTCTGTTTTTAATTAGTATTTTTTATAAAGTAATCTGATAAATCCGATTCTAATTGCACACATAACTGTCTGATCCCGAAATCTACCTATTTCTAGCGGATATACCTGCCGCTCGGACTTTTTATGAATGGAAACGTTTATTTACAACAAAGAAAAAGAAATTCATGATTTGAAAGTAGTTTTTTCGGTTTTTCGCTTTTTTAACGAACTTTTTGTGCATAAACAATATTATATTTTAACTTTATGTTAAAGTTGGGATTTCAACGAAAAAAATGAGCACCGGTAAAGTTCAAAAATCGAAAATTTCCTAACCAAATTTTTCGATTGAAAATTAGGTCTTTTTTTTAAATTTTCTTCATAAAACATCGAAAATTAAATATTTCGCTTTGACAAAATTTGGGATTGTTTGAAACACAAAAAAAACATTTTCACCGATTTTCATGAAAATGTAAAAACTTTTGCGATAGTTATAAATTAAAAACAAAAAAACGATTTTTTGCATTTTTCTCGATAGTTTTGTGGTTATGGTCAATAATATCCAGTAAGATAGTTTTAGATTTTTTTACTATCTACAAATTTTACATATAACTTTTTTCGAGAGGATGCATGGTTTAGACGCAAATCGCAAAAAACTAATACAAACCCCTAAAAACGTATATACTACAACCCCCCACCTCTTTCCGGGACTTTTGCTCAGTTTCTAAAGAAATAAAAATTGAAATTTTGAAAATTTTGAAATTTTGAAAAAAGTATGAATTTTTGCGTTATCAAGAATTTTTGAAATATTATTAGAATATAGAAAAAGTTTAAATATTTGAATTTATTCTAATTTTTGGAATATTTTTGGAATTTTGAAAAAAGTTTAATTTTTGATTTTGTTATAATTTTTGCAATATTTTTAGAATTTTTTGAAAAAAGTTTTAATCTTTGATTTTGTAATAATTTTTGGAATATTTTTAAAATTTCGAAAAAAGTTTGATTTTATTTAGTTTTTACAATATTTTTGGAATTTTGAAAGAAATATGAATTTGTGATTTTATAATATTTCCTCGAAACGCAAAATGGAGAGGTTTTTGAGTAGTTTGCAGATTGTAATTTGAATCATCTTTTCACTAAATTATGTTAATTTATGATCTGTTATAATTTTCCGGCAACGTATTGATGTTTCGTGTTAGTTTTGTAATAAATTTCTAAACAGAGATAAAAAAATACTTGTACATACTTTAACAAAAAGTTATGTTTGATATTCATCGCTGCCTAAAACTAAAAACCATGTCCTCATAAAAATTGCCGAAAACTCTATCAAAATCCTTAACCCAGACCGAAGTCTTGATATTTTAGAGCTGTGAGATTTCAGCCTTTATATATTTTTATCAATAAAATCAAACCAATTTTAAGTAAGATTTGTTGATAATGGATCATTCTAAATGTAGGTTTAGCAGCCATATCAACTGAAATAGAATTTTAACCATAACTGTGGATGGAGTTGGCCATCCCAGTGGATCAAAAATCATTGAGGCTTCAGACAACATCTACCGTTTGGTAACTAATGCTTTAATCATTAATGTCAGTTGATACATTGAATTTAAAAGTGTTGGATCGCGGTTTCCATGCTAAACCTAGTAGCTTTGCTGTACGAATTCCTTCTCGATTTTCAACCGACCATTTAAAAATTCGTGATTGATAACTGAACTATCGATTTATAATAAGGGAGAATTTGTAGTCCAGTTTCTTAAAGGAAAACAACCTTACTTCAATAAGTTAATAATTTAGTTTTTATAGGTTCTTTTGCTTCAGTCAAATCATCGATGTAGAGATATTTCCGAATTGCTCGATATTTTAATGGGTATCCCTCTTGGAACTGCTTGACTAGTTTTATTAGTGTGTTGGTGGCGCAATACGAAGCGGATGCTGTACTATAAGTAATGGTTATTAAACGATAATGTTCTAACGGTATTGTTGGATTTTCAGCTCATAATATCCACTGTCAGTATCATTATGGTTGTTGGTATTTTAGGGAAACGTTTTTTCAATATCCTGTGAAAAAATTATAAAATGCTTTAGAAATCTGAGTAGTATGTGGTGAAGATATCTTGACCCGTCGCCCCTACCAAAGCATAATTCAACGAAGTTTTAGTTGATGTTGAGGCAAAGAGAACGAGTTCTATGTGTCTATATTTATTTAATTTAATGGTATGTGTTCCATATTCCCTAAAGAGCGAATTACTAGTTAGGTTTTCTTTACGTGTCAAAACTATATCAGCTCGAAGGAAAAATATTTGATGCATACTGTATTGTAGTAGAGTTTATTTAGTTGTGTTTTACTCCGGTTTTAAAAGGATTATAAATAATTGACACTCAATTAATTTAATGAAATAATAACACCAACTTTATTTTAATACATCTGTTTTTAAGTATATACTAGAGTAAATTAAAAGTACTAGAATTCATTATATTTGGATTTGATTGATTTTAGTGAACGTTTATAAAGTTTTTAGGGCCGTTTTTTATACGGAACACTATTGGTGAGAGTAAAACGAGTTTTTCACATTATATCGATTATCTCGTAAACTATAAATGCTATGGACTTGAAATTTGAGGTGCGTATAAAACTAATCTGCTCACATGAAATGACGGATACAAATAAAACTAAAGTGGTTTTCGTTTGGTTTACAGGGGTACGATGTGAGACCTTTGAGAAAATATATTTTTTTATAGATTCAAGTAGGGTATCATATGAAAGGGCTTCATTTCAGTATTCTTTAAAAATTTATTTCGGAATTTTACACCTCACCATTTTTTGTATAATTTGGAATAATGACGTTTTTTTCGTGTTTTCTTATCTCGATTAACTCCGAACCTAACTGATCGAAAATTTTTAAATGTATTTGAAATGATAGAAGAATTAGTACGTTTTTAATAAAAAATATAAAAAAGTGTCATATTCTCATACTTAGATTTATTAAGGGGGTGGATATGAGGAGGGGTAAAATCACTTTTTAAAATAGGGTCAAGTGGGGTATCATTTGAAAGAGCACTTTATTTAGAAAACATAGCACTTTTTTTAGAATTTTGCGATGCACAGTTTTTGAGTTATTTTCAAAAAAGTGCAACTTTCAGACCGTTACTCCCCCCCCCACTACGTTTCGACACTGATTGACATAAAAATTTGTAAAAATTCACAGAGTTAGGAAATTCGGTAAATTTTGTATGAGAACACCTAATTTAGAATTTGTTGCAATTTTTTTTAGAATTTTGCGGTGCACAGTTTTTGAGTTATGGACAAAAAAGGGCAAAATTTAGACCGTCCCCCCCCCTACGTTTCGACACTGATTGACAGAAAAATTTGAAAAAATTCCAGAGCTAGGAATTTTAGTAAAGTTTGTATAAAAATTATAGCGAGGTCTCAAATAATTATATTTCTGTGTGTTTAGGGGATCGGTGTAAAGAGGGTAAAAAGAAATTTTTTTTGACCCAAACGAGTGGGGTGTCATTTGAAAAAACACTTAATTTAAAATTTGTTGCAATTTTTTTTAGAATTTTGCGGTGCACAGTTTTTGAGTTATGGACAAAAAAGTGAAAAATTCAGACCGTCCCCCCCCCCCCCTACGTTTCGACACTGATTGACAGAAAAATGAAAAAACTCACAGAGCTAGAAAATTTAGTAAATTTTGTATGAAAATTATAGCGTGGTCTCAAATAATTATATTTCTGTGTGTTTAGGGGACCGGTGTAAAGGGGGTAAAAAAAAAATTTTTTTTGACCCAAGCGAGTGGGGTGTCATTTGAAAGAACACTTAATTTAGAATTTGTAGCAATGTTTTTTAGAATTTTGTGATGTAAAGTTTTTGAGTTATTATCAAAAAAGTGCAAAATTCAGATCGTTTCGCTACCTACGTTTCGACGATGATTGACAGAAAAATTTGAAAAAATTCGCAGGGACAGGAAAATTTGTCTCCAAAGTCTCAAATAACTATATTTCTGTGTGTTTAGGGGATGGGTGTGGGGAGAGTAAAAAACCACTTTTGACCCAAGCGAATGGGGTGTCATATGAAGGAGCACTTAATTTAAGAAACATTATAATTTTTTAGAACTTAGCGGTGCACAGTTTTTGTGTTATTGAAAAAAAAATTTTTTTAGTATGTAGCCTCTCCACCCCCCCCCCTAAATTTCAACACTTGATTGACCGAAAAAATAATCAAATTTAAACCATTTACAAGCTGGTGAATCTTTTTTGAGTTACCATAAACATCTATGGATGAGATTTAACCTAATGTAACTTTTTTTGAGTTATTTTTGATCAATGTGGATTTGATTGTAATTTACTATTACTATTCACGATTAAACATTAATTATTTTGTTATGCGTCTATGGTCTGGAAATATAATGACATTACAACACAACTTTTTGTCAATAGTTTTTGATATTGTGTTCTTTTACATTCACGGAACCCTTGACGAGCGAATTTTATTCGCACTTGTCTGACTTTTTATTGTTGGTTTCGACTGTGGTCTAAACATTAGTTTTTATACTTGCAGATTTATGTTAAAATGGCGAGTTCTACTTCTCCATTGCGTTGCTACTCAAAGATTAAACTAGATTTATTGAAACTCAGATATTTATTGAAATATAATAATTAAGTTTCGTTTTTATCTTTGCAAAAACTTTGCTTTACCTGCAAAGCACCTAATAGTTTTTTTAATGAAAAGTTTTTGAACAAATTTTTAATTTGCAACAGTTTTTCGGTTTCCATATTTGCCTTCATCAATAAAATAACACCACTCAAACATATCGTTACAAAACATTCCAAAAATGCAATCAATAATTAATCACATCAAATATGCAATTAGTTACGGAAGTTCAAAAAAAAAATCGAAATTGAATAAAAAAAAAGTTTTGACTAATTAAAACTAAATACAAACTTTCAACAGAAGCTAAGCAAACTTGAAATAATCAATCAACCAGCTCTCTCGTTATTATTCTTCGCTACACATATAATATTATCATAAATTTCTTGCTGTTTTGTTCAAATTTCAATTTATTGTAACAAAGATGAAAAAAATCAACAAAGATCGAGGTGCTAGCTACATCAAGCTGCTGCTGCTGATGCTATTTCTTGTATTTGTTATTTATATATGGCAATGATTAGTTAGTTTAGAAAAGTTGATTAATTGAAATTAAAAATTAAGAAATAAGTGAAAATATATTGGAATTCATATATGTAAAAATATAAAAAGCTTAATGTTTGGATAAGATGATCATGATCATTAAAAGATTAGAAACTAAAAAAAATTATTTATTTCTTGGGCGGATTTTTATGTAAAATTATGAAAAATGATAAATGATTTGAAGAAGAATTATGTATAGTTTGGTTTCTGATTGCTTACGTACATAAACCTTTATACACTCAGGAATCTCACAGAACTAAAACAAATCATAATCACTTTTCACCTTCACTACAAAAACGTGTTCCTTTTACAATGGAAACAAACCTGTTAAGTTGTTTATTTTATGATGTTAACTGAGATAGTAAAACCAAACATCGTTGGAAACCTATTACCTGTAATATCGTATTGAAACCAAAAATTAATGTTTTTACTTCTCATGGAATTTAGTTTTTATTTTTGACTGATACAAACGAAATTATGACTCTCAACAAAACAACTGTCAAAAGAATAAAAAAAAACTAGAAATCTCGTTTATGCAAATTAGATATTCCTTTTGTCCTCATTCGATCATTCTACCGCGATCACATTTTTATATAAAATAATAAAAGAAATAAAAAGAAAATTTAACCCTTTATCTTAGCATCAAACCCTACCTTTTTTATTTATTTCATTCATTTTTCTTTTATAATATATTTCTTGTATAGCATCTTCTAATGCCCATTAGACGAACGGAGGAAAAAAAAATAATAAGGACTAAAAATTATATCGCGATCAATTGTTTTCTTGTTTTTTTTTTTATGATGAGAAAAAACTTACAAGAAATTTGAATATCTGAGACCCCGATTTTTTGTTTCCTATGTCACGGAAAATTGATTGTTTCAAGACGAATGATAAAGCGAAAAATTAAAATTCAAATTTCAAAGGGAAAGGAAATTTTAGGAAAAAATATTTAAATTAACTTGCCGAAAGGATCTAAGGGTACATCTGTTGAAACTGCTAGTATCATTTGGAGTTTCGTTAGAGGAACACGAGCTTTGAAATTCTTTGACTTGTATAAGAAAACAAAAGTTAATCAATTATCAATCAAAGCATAACATTTATATTATTTGTTTTTATAAAAGGGTTCGATTACTCACCAATATTAAATAATTTTACCGAAAAATCGTACAATTTTTTTGCACAAAAAAATTCGTCGATTTCTCTATCAATTACAACGAAGCGTGAATGGTTGACTGGCTATGAATTGAAACGATTAAATGATTATTAAAAATATTTACTGATTGATTCAATTCATGCCGTTGTTCAATTTCATTTTATTGTTGCATTGTTTGTATTGTTATGTCTATTGATTGATCTATCATAATTTATTAGAAAATTGAAATTAAAATATTTGCATTGTGAGAAAACTTAAAGAATACAAAAAAGGGTTGAAATGTGAATAAAATTTATTGATATTTTTTATGGAACTTTAAGATCATTAATTATTTTGTTATTTAAATTTATTTTTATTCTATAATTGAATTTTGGTTAATGTGAGTTGGTCGATGGCATCTGATTTAGAAGTTACATGTAACACAAAATTTGCTTCAAATTATTGATATGTAACTGTAAAAATGAATTTTTTATTTTCCATAATGAGCAAAGGATGGTATTAAGATTCATTTTTTTTTAAGTTGGACACTTTGTATGAGGCTGTGATAGTTGAAACCTTCGATTTCCCTAAAATTTTCAGGATGTTTTAGTAGTACTGTGATAAGAAAAAGCGCAGTTCAAAACCTCTTAAATGTGGCGCGTGTTGTGTAGCACAACATTATGCTATGCAACGGAATATATAAATAAACCTTTATCTTTCTAATTAACCTGAAGTTATAAATATATTTAAATACATTTTTAGTACATAAGTTATTAATGTACTAATTAGATATTTAAGGAGAATTTCAATTGAAAAACATTCAGAATTGATCTGATGATCAAATAATAAACATCTCAAAATAAATATTTATTTAATTTTGTAACAATTAAACTTTTGGAAATAAATTAAACAAAAGAAAGTTTTTATATAATAAATGTTTTATTATTCATTTTGTGAAAATTATGGTTCTTTTGTGTTTTGTGAACGACGACCACCCACAACACGCGTTTGATCTTGAATAGAGGTCAAAGTTTAAAATCATGGATAAATCGTTTAAATTATATGATCATTTTACTTCATAAACCATGAGTCACTGATGACATTTTTTTTAATATGGATTCTACTTGATGCTAGGTAGATGTTAGCATAAATAATTTGGTGGCTCACTCATGGCTTTGAGAGCAAAGGTTAGTCGAAAATGATGTTTTCGTTGCTTTTTTTGCCTTGTTATTGGACTAAATACCTACTACACCCATGAGTGACACACTGAAAAAAATATTGGATTAATTATACAACATATGAAAGTACTTAGAAAAATTTAAAACAGCTTGGACTTCTCTTGGCCTTAGGAGCTAAACGGTCTCAAAGCTGATAATTTTTTACAAAAGGTCAAAGTTCGAGGTCAATAACTCTTAAAGCCAACAGTCAAAAAGTTTGAGACATAGCTGTAATTATACTTTATTATACTGTGTATTTTAAGGTCCTGGCTTAAATCCCGTGGGGGAAGTGCTTGTTTTTTTAATACATGCTTTTTTAAACGTTCAATATGCGTTTTAAATTTTTTAAATTAAATGTTTACATAATTTTCAAAAATTAACAAATAATTTTGAACGTTAGATTAGTTTTTGTCATACGCTACCAGGACAGTGCGTTGCTATTTGATTCGGCTGTCGCGCTTTAAAATTAAGTGTTATGGTTTGTAAATTTTAGCTCTTTTTTAAACAAATTGCACGTTAAACAAATTTTATGATATAGTATTTCGTTCAAATTATTCGATTATTTTTTGTTTGTCAAAATATTAAATAGAAAACGTAAATTAAGTACTTATTATGCAATATTTTATACAATGTATATAAATAGATAAATATTTAATAAAGTTTACACAGCACGAACAAAGATTTTTTAGTAATATTAAGGAAAAAGAAAGATTTTATTTAATATACATATATCAAACGACAAACGTCAAACGTCAAACGTCAAACTAATTTTAAATAGAGCCAATAGTTTGTATACTCAATACTTGGCGCGTAACAATCAGATACGCACGATTCCTATAGGTAGTAAATTTATTTCCATAGTAACATATATAAACAAAAATAATCATTTCAAACTTCAAACTATTCAGTTTCATGGCATACTAGAATTCATTTGTATTTTTTGCATATCATCAAAGAAAAAAAATTAAATTGTTTTTATTAATTTTAGGTTATTACTTATTAGGTAAGTGAAAGCATAAAATTTTATATGCACAACTAGCGTTATTGGATATTAAGTCCATTAATCAACATCCATTTCTCGGACTCGCGGCCATCGGGCTGGATTACATCGCTTGTCGGGCATTATAACCTCCATAACGCCCTTGGTACCATATTAATGCTATAATACTTTTTTTATACATTTATTGTTACCATATATGATATTATTTTCGATTGTTATATGTTGTTTGATAGTTAAGTATGTTGTAAATAAATTATTAGAAAAAAGCAAAAACTAAATCCAAAATAAGTTCCTTCATTTTTCTAAGACGGATGTTGTTACTACCTACGCTATTACACAACAATATTTAGTTTAATAAAAGCAATCTATCATTTAAGCACTATAGTAATAATCTGATGAGGATGCCACGGTAATTTATTTCAGGGCTGTTTATGAATGGAAATAGTTGTTGGAACCCTTACAATACTTGTTATTTTTATTTACAGAAATTGATCAAAAGATTCTGATGCCAGAGTAAAAACCCAATTACCCAATACTTTCAATTTATATGTATAGAACACTTAAGGTTTTCACCAATTTTGATTTAAATTACTTAATTAATTTCTATTCCTATTATGTTTCAGATAGTTTTGATCTGACAATGAAGAGAAATAAGAAGATTAGAATGTAAACAAGGAATATAAAGCGAATATTCTTTTGTAATGGAAATTCGATTGAGTTGGCAATAACTTTATTTCAATTTGTTTTAAATCCAAAAGCGCGTCTAAAAAACTCGGCCTCCTAAATAGATGCAAAAAATTTTTCACTCCATACCAATTGCTCCATGTTTATAAGTCATATATTCGTCCCTGTATGGAGTACTGCTGTCAAGTTTGGGGTGCTGCCTCTGTTTCCATCTTGGCCCTCTTGGACTCTGTTCAAAAACGAGCTATACGAATTGTAGGTGATCGAACTTTGACATCAAAACTTGATTCCCTACAACATCGTCGCACTGTTGCTGACCTCGTTGTTTTTTACAAATATCGTCATCAACAGTGCTCAGATGAAATCAGCGGCATCATGCCTCAAACTTATTCTTACCCCCGTTCCACTCGGCAATCGGCTGCCGCAACCAGTGAAACGGTAAAGATCCCGCGCTGTCATACTGGCAGATCGCAGAGAGACTTCTTTGTCCGAACTGCGTACAAATGGAATAGTTTGCCGGAACACTTAGTCTCAGGTGGCTTCAACCCACAGATGTTTAAAAAAAGCGTTAATCTACACCTCAGAACGCCAGTTGTTGTGGGACCCAGGTCTAGACCTAGGTCTTAAAAGGTATTTATGTGTTGTTGTGACACATATTCTAAACCC
The DNA here is from genome assembly GCA_963693315.1 of Diogma glabrata. NCBI lineage: Eukaryota > Metazoa > Arthropoda > Insecta > Diptera > Cylindrotomidae > Diogma > Diogma glabrata. Next base: position 177,631,816 of record OY856187.1, read on the forward strand.
TATTACACAACACATTTTATTAAAAAAAAAAAAAAAAAAAAAAAAGGCTCAGCAAGCACACCGCAAAAATCTGCGGCTTATGTTTCCGATATGCGAACGTTGTACTACCGTTATTATGCTAACAAATGATGCACATACCTACCGGTACCATAATATGCTACCGCTGCTGTGCTACTGTTATGCTACTATTCTGCTACCGTGTTGTACCACCAAGACGAGGTCGCATAGCGATGGAGGTGGTATCAATATGCTACCGATATGCTATACTCAAAAGAAATTTAAAAAAAATTAAATGTTTTGCAGTTAATCAGCGGCTCATATTATCAATCCCGGAGAATCTGCAAGTACATTATGGTTGTTCTTTGTAATGGGGGCTATGTGTTCTGTAAAGATAAAAATGCGTTTATTATTAATTTCTTTTTCTGATTAACTCGGATTTGATCCCCAGACCAAGGCAGCAACTTTAACCATTCGTCCATTTATAATTAAAAGTTACAGTGCTGTGTTTGCAGATAGCTTGATGCTTAAGTTTTTGAGAATGAAAAGGTTAAGAATTCAATACCGAACGCTGTATATATTTTTTATTTTGTTTTTTAAATAACATAAAATTTATTCCTTTTTATTCATAAAAATTCCGTTTTTCATGCATTTTTGTTTAATAAAATGAGTTGTGTAGTAGAAACTACAATATTCGTATCAAAACAAAACATAAAAACCTTTTAAGATTTACTGTAGGTCTTCACGTAACATTTACAATCGAGTTATACAATAAATCACACGTGAAGACCACTTCTATCAATGTCATGACATTTTTCATGATATTTTTTTCTACAAGAATTCATACTGATGATTTTATGATAAAATTTGAAACTAAAATAAAATAGCGATTTGATTTTGTTTATCTTTATAAACATTTAAAAATTAAATCATATTTTATGTATTATTTATATTTAAATATTCAAAGTATATTTTTTAATACATACTAGATGACCCGGTAAACTTCGTATCACCTACATATATTTTTGAAAAATATGGTCAAAACTTAATACAAAATTTGTATCTACATTAAATGTGACACAGTTATACACTTAATCAATTTAAGGCTTTTTGATGTACTATATTTTTTTTTTTTGCGTAAATATATAAAGATGATGGTTTTCCGACTCGCGAATATGCGACGTATAATTGCCCATGCGCGAAACGGGGAAACTCCAAGCTGATTTCGCAAACTTTCAAAAACTGGCCTTGCGATTTATTTATGGTCATCGCAAAGGCCAGACATACGGGAAATTGTAAACGCTTAAAATCAAATGGCAAATCCGTTGGAAACATCGGTATACGGTATACTTTGTATTTTCCCTTGATGGTCTTGGCCTGGCTGACGTTATTCATTAGCTTTTTTGCAGCCAGTCTCGTTGCATTGCACAGTCAAGTTTGAATTATGTAAAGCAGCATAATCACAACTGATCCTACTTTTAATTGTAAATTGTGAGGTGGTAGTCCAGGTAGTCCAGGCAAATCCAGGGAATTTAAAAACTCTCTGGGATAGTTGACGTCGTCATCCTGGTATGTAACTGTGTCAACTGATTTGTAAAAAAAAAACTCTCCGGGAAGAAAATTATGAATGGTTGCATTAAGATCATCGACATCTTTATTTGTGGCCGCCAATATTGCTCGTTCACTCATCCAATTATGGTTTCTGAGCTGTTGTTCTATGTCCGTAAAACACGCTGAATAAGCTCCTTTTTTGAGTCGACGAAGCGTGAGTAGTGTAATTAACCCGGCCGAGGTGTCAACTGCGACCCTACTATTTAAAATATCTAATAACTGTTTCGAAAACATAATCGCAGTTTGATCTTGTTGAAAAACACTCGCATGTTAGTTGTTAATTGAAGTGTCTTTGCATGCTGCCACAAATTAGATGATTTTACGCATAGGTTTAGTTTGTCGGCAACAGTTGATCGGAGAATAATTGGAAGAGTCTGACGAAAATCACCTGACAACAAAATCATGGCTCCCCAAAAATGTTTTGGTTGTCACGACCAACTGACACTTTTACACTTTTTTATTTCTAAAACAGAACTGTTTTGTATTCAAACAAAACAGACCAAAAAGATGAGACCTCATACAACAACTATGAAACAGACAACTTTACTGAATTGATATTTGCAAATTTAACCTGTCTTTGATTTTTTGAAAATCAAAACAGGTTGTAATTATACAATAAGCGAATGAAAAATTGGTGTTTGTAATTAAAAAACAAATTTATGCATGTAAAAACATTAAAATAAGGTTATTATGTGTACATACATAAAGCCATATAACAGCAGGATTGATCACAACATTTAAAAATCAAATCAGATATTATACCAACAAATACATGTAAAAACATTAAAATATAAATGCTTAAACATATACACTATATTAATTATACTTATCGTCACATCTTAAAAGTAACAAAAATTTCAAACAAATACGTCGCTAAAGAAGTTTCACTTCAAAAAAAGACAAAATACATCAAATGTTTTATAGCTAGGAACATTTTGTATTGGAAAAATAAATTGTCGTTTTTAGTATTTTTGGTTACTTATTATTTATGTTTCTCACCATTTAAACCTTCCCTGAACTTCCATAAATATTTCAAGATCAAAATTAGCAAAATCGGTTCAGCCATTCTCGAGTTTTAGCGAGACAAACGAAAAGCAATTGATTTATAGTCTATATTCCGCTTAATCGGAACACATCGGGACTAGTGCAATTTGTCCCGATTAAGCGGCTGGCCCAATTATCCGAATTTCCACAAAAATTAATTTTTAAAAGTAAAAGGATTAGTAATTTTAATGTATTTTATTTCATAAATTACACAAAATCTCAAAACTATACGTATCCATACATATGTATTAAAAAATTATATAAAATGGATGTATGTACGATGTACATTAATATTAATAATAATATTAATATATGTATACATATCAGTGTTGCCAGATCGCGGGATTTTTTCCCGTTTGCGGGATATTTCATATAAAACGGGAAAGCGGGAAAAAACTTGGAAAGTGCGGGATTTTTCACATTTAATAATAGAATCGTTTTAAATTAAAACTTATTTTGAAATGGTTGCACCAACCAACTTTTTACCAGGCTTCAGAAAGATGTCGATCACCCGATAATTTTACTTAAATTTATATGCCATCTATTGCTTTAGTATTGCCAAATCCGCGATGGAATTTAAGCCTTCTGATGTTTAAATATTTCTTAGGGAGATAGGTACGTTTTGAGAACTCCACGGACCACCATGTTATCTGAATTTCTAGAATATTTTGATGCTGCGAAACGAGAAATGAAATCACCTGCAACTACAAGTTGGCTCTCTATGCATCCATCCATTTTAAACATATTAAAAAAATTGGGATGTTTGGCATCACTATTTTATTTCTGAGCAGTTGTTTACGTACCGAAAAAGAGCTATAACAATTTTAAAATTTTTTTGAAAATCACGAAATCAAGACATATTTACTTCTTTTAAAAAATGTCATTCTATATAGCAGTTCTTTCTTATTCCACAAATTGTATGGAGAATCGAAATAATAGTAATATATTGTGTAAGTGTTTGATGCAATATTTTATTTTTCAAGGAAAAGTTTACGATGTGAGCGAGGCACAAGCGAGCATCACAAATTTTCGAGAGAATAAAATTCATTACAAACGAACCCAATACAACGTTTTATCCTTCCGATAGAGTAACATTTATTAATTTAAATTGAATTATTTTAAAAGTTATTGATAAGACAAGTAAAACGAATAAAGAAAAACAATGAATTTTATTGTATTTTTTTGAATAATTAATTCCAAACAATTAAATAAATTTGATTCAATTTCGATATCTATTTAATTATTTGGTATTTTGAAAATGAAAAGTCTATGAAAAGCCTAATGAAAGCCCTACCTAATGAAAGACATCAAATTTTATACTAATAAGAAACCAAAAAACAATCCTTTGGAAATTTAATTCAATTTAATCATAGTAGTCTTTGCCTTTTTTAATATTCGAGAGAGGGACATGCGCTTCAGTTTGAATTGACCGTTTTTTATGGTCGAAAATGTTTACTTTTGATTTTTTATAACATGCAATCAAATTATAAAACAAAATAAAATTTATTTCAGCATTCAATACAATCAAATAAATTGTTTCATTGTGTCTTAAAATAAAAGCTGCTTAAAATTAAAAGCTGTTTGTTTTATTCTATATTAAGACTAATAACTTACACAAATATAGTCGTAAAAAACAGAGATAAACCTATATTTATGGTTGTCGGAAGGATAAATACTGTTATAATTGTGGTAGTTTTTGAAATTTTTTCAATAAACAATTGAATTTATATGTATATTTTTATTGAAAACTTGATGGGAATTTCTGAGGGATTTTTTCCTTGAAAAAACGGGAAAAATCGGGAATTTTCGATCCGTCAACGGGAAATTCATTTTTGAAAATCTGGCATCACTGATACATATACATAATAAATATGTAATATGTATGTACATATATGTAATACATTCTGTTAGAAAAATAAGGTTTAAACTTTTATTAAATTTTTTGAAGAAATTCGTCCAAAGAGGTTTGCCTTTTGTTTTTGCTGGATTGTTATTATTATTATCATTAGCCATCCAGCCTTTTTTTCTTTTTATTTTACTTATAATTCAAATATGTTTATATTACAATAGTACATTATAGAACAAGGTTGAGAAGTAAGCTATTATTGACCGAGTACTTTTAGATCCTGAGGCGCGTAGCGCCGAGGGATATAATGTTCGAGGTCTATATTAGTCTTCTCAACCGAGGTATATGTAGAATTTTTTTAACTACTAACACTAATTATCATATTTGCTTTGATTAGATTTTGATATTAGTCATTTTCCATTTCATTTTTTAAATATCTTAAAATATCAAGTAGCCTGGAAGTTTAGTTTCATACAAATAAAGGAATGCAATTATTATTTGTTTGAGTTTTTTTTGTTCATTTCAATTAAAAATAAAGGAAAATTTGTCATTATTAACCTAGGTAATGTTTTGTTATTATTATTGACCTAGCTTGAGAAAAATTACTTCTCATTGGGGCATTCGAGTAAATAATGACGATTTCTCAAGTTAGTAGTTAAAAAAATATATTTTTATGTTTATAATTCAAAAATGATGTACATAATACTATTTTTAAAAATAATTCTTATTGACTTATTCATTACTATAATATTTTGAAATTATTTTTATAAACTTCTATTAAATTTAAAATGAGGCAAAAGCCTCCCCCATTGATTTCCAGCTGCACCTGTCCCATACTTTCCTTCTCCATTGATGATCAAATGTGTCTAAAAATTTCATTTGAGTTTTTGTTTTCGTTACTATTTTTATAATTTTTCCTTGTGTTTTTAGTTAAATCATCGTCGTTTTGCTTTATCTTCACATAACTTTTCGAAATAGAATTCAGATTTGAATTAACAGTCGGATTTGCGTTTTTCTCCACATTGAAAGACTCATTCACATTGGGGGTTTTGGCCTAAATTTCCCACGGAGGACAACCGGATTGGGAAATTTTTCTGTTCGTTTAGTGTTGTTCTCATTTTGCCTAGCTCAGTCGCCGGGTTCTTTATAACACTAGTTTACAAGAAAAATCTCCCGAAATAAAACCCAACTTTTTTTATAGATTTGGACCTCCTGAACACGAATATCATATTCTTTTTTTTTGGTTAGCTCTTGTTTTTGAGATATTTACGAAAAACCAATTTTTTTGGTGATCAAAAATGTTGTTTCGGGTTTTGGGTCTCATATTTTACAAAATCAACAAATAAAAAATATTATTGCAACAAGTTCATAGTAAATATACCAACAAACATTTTGAATTAAAATGCAATATTTAAAAATATACTTTTAACTGTTTATTTTTAAATTTATTTATAATAATAAAACTTCCTTATAGTAGTGGAAAACCATAATAACACATATAAACATTTTGAGCTATATTTTGTAAAAATCCATTAAGGATTCTGGAAGTTACAGTCGAAAAAAGTTGAAAAAATACGAAAAAATCACGTTTTTTTCAAATTTTTCCATTTTCAACGCCATAAATTTTGAACAAACAAAGACACTAATTTCTTTAATTTCTTGGAGCCTAGAGTAGCTTTAATTTTCTTTCTTTTAAGCTAAAAGACACGAATATTGGTGCAGTTTGCACCAAGTTATTCAAGTTTTCCCAAAGAAAGTCAAAACTCAAAATTTGGAAAAAATAATTTTTTACTTAATTTATTGTGCCATAAATAATAATTTTATAAGTTCAGTCGTTCTCAAACATCAGTAAAGAATTATTTTAAAATAGTAAAGTATAATTTCCATTTTTGTTTTCGAAGTTGAGAATTGGATCGATATGAGACGTATATAGAAAAATATAAACAAGAGATAATGAATTGTGAGGAGAGGCAAAACATTAGAACTATTTAAGTTAGTTCAAGCACCATAAAGTTAAGCCCCTATTTATGTCTATTAATACCTGTAAGGTTTGTTTATTTTCTGTTTTCTCTTTCTTTTTTGTTTTTTGATAATGTAAATTTTTTTCTATCACCGCTCACCTTGTGTTACTCCTTACGTTTATGATCATTTTAAGTTTAATTTAAGAAAGCAATTACTTCTCCTTTTTACTAGTTTTTCGGTTTTCCCAACTTTTGTTTAATTAGTTTAAAGAGGTTTCTTTTTAAGTAGATAATTGTCAAATGATTAGTTGCAAATATAATCTCTCTGAGGATAAATTTAATTCAGTGAAAATAATAATTAAAAAAGAAAAAATATTACAAATATAAATTTTAAATTGTGTATTGTTTTTAAAAATCAATAAATCAATAGTGATAGCTGCCTTTTAAAGCAAAATAAATTGTTAGTAAAGTGCAAAATCAAGTTTATTTAAATGGCGTCGTCAAGAAGTTTCAAGTGTAAAAATAGCACAAATTCATTTTGTTTTATTTGTGGAATTTACATAATACATACTGCTAAATCACCCCACTAACTGAAATTTTCCAACTCCTAAAATAAATCCGAGGTGGGAGGAGCTAGATCATGTCCAAAAACTTCACAAAAAAAAATCTCAATTTCGAGAAAAATCTTATACAAATAAAATACAACTTTTGTCAAAAAAGGACATTTCATAATCAACGAACTGATATTTTCCAACTCTTAAAATAAATCAGAGGTGAGAGGAGCTAGATCATGTCAAAAAACTTCACAAAAAAATCTCAATTTCGAGAAAAATCATATACAAACAAAATACAACTTTTGTCAAAAAAAGACATTTCATAATCAACTAACTGATATTTTTCAACTCCTTAAACAAGTCCGAGGTGGACTAGCACTAGATCTACTACGAAAACAACATATATGTATATAAATCAATTATGTTGCAGAATTGAAATTATTCGTAAAGTTGATTTTTTATTCCAAATTTTGAGTTTTGACTTTCTTTGGGAAAACTTGAATAACATGGTGGAAACTGCACCAATATTCGTATATTATAGCTTGAAAGAAAGAAAATTGAAATTTCTATAGGCTCCAAGAAATTAAAAAAAATTAGTGTCTTTATTTGTTCAAAATTTATGGTGTTGAAAATGGAAAAATTTGAAAAAAAAACGTGAATTTTTCGTATTTTTTCAAATTTTTTCGACTGTAACTTCCAGAGTCCCTAATGGATTTTTACAAAATATAGCTCAAAATGTTTGTTGGGGCATATTTACTATGCCCTTGTTTCATTAATATATTTTATTTGTTTGTTTTGTGAAATATGGGACCCAAAAACCGAAACAACATTTTTGATCACCGAAAAAATTGGTTTTTCGTGGATATCTCAAAAACAAGAGCTAACCAAAAAAAATGAATATGATATTCGTGTTCAGGAGGCCCAAATCCATAAGAAAAGTTGGGTTTTATTCAGGAAGACAAAAAAAGTCCAAAATTTGTAAACTAGTGTAATCAAATGTGAGTTTTGTTGTATTCTTGATTGCTATTTAGATCTAGTATTTGTGATGCCTGTGCTGTGACTTACTTTATTTATTGTTGGGATGCCTTTATCAGATTTGGCTCTTTTCTCTTCTTGACTCTTTCCAGCAGCAGTGATTCCTGTATTTCCCGTTTGCGATTGGTTTTCTTCTTCTATAGATCTTGATCTTTTCTTTTTTTGTGCAATCTGGTTCAGTTCCTCCACTTTGCCCTCAGTGACTACCATATTATCTATTATTAGTTTACCTCTATTTATAGTTGCCTTTTTCCCTTCTGCGCGTAGTTGGGCTAAAGCTATTCGAAGTTGTTTTCTTTCAGTTGCGAGCTCCTTTGGAAGATCGTTAAATTCAACTCGTTGTATAGTTAAAACGAACCACATACATCCTCGTCTTCTTGAAAATTTCTGAAATCCTCTTGGAGAACAGAACAAACAAACAATCTTTTAAAATCTTAAGCAAACAAAACCATTTTTTTAGGTAAAGAAAAGTCACTTTTTACAATTATTATTTAAATATCATTAATTAATTAAACATACATTTTTTTTATTTTCAAAATCTAACAATAATAAGAATATATTAACATAAACAAAATATTTTTTCCCGCTTTCAAATCCTTTTCCAAAACCAAATTATCTATTTTGCTTTTGATTCATTATTATACGGCAAGGAGATACATAAACAGAATCACTAATGGATTCGATCACAATCGATCCTAATGATTGAATATATACAAAATAAGAAAAAGGGTAGGGATATTATGTAAATTAATTTTCCTTTTTCTTTTCTGTGTTACTGGTTTGTTTATTTTTATTTCCTTTTGTAATTTCGAAAGAATTTCACACATTTATCAATAGAAAGAATAAGAAAAAAAATATTTGAATAAATTTATTGTAATTTGAATATCAATCGAAGGTATAGAAAAGAAGATCGAATTGAATTAAGTGGAAAAGTTTTTCTTATAAAATTCTAATTGATGATGATTATTTGTTGTTTGTTTTCCTTTTTCTATTCAAATAAGGATAAAACGATTATGGAATATTTAATCGATTTATTGGTTATTGTAATTTGGTTTAAATGGTTTCAAATGAATAGAATTTTCTCATAGAAGTAGAAAACGTGTTTGTTTTGTTTTTAATGATATTCTAGACGAAAATTTTGTAAGATTATGATTATCAGAATACAAGTTTTTAACGTCTCATTTTGAAATTTAGGAATTTTTTTAATTTTTTTATCCATGCTGACGGAGGAGCTCTATTCAGTTAACGATAGCGCAGCCTCAAAACTTTTGTGTACATAAATACAGAACGCATGTTGTTGTGAGACCTAGGTCTTAAAAGGTATCTATATGTTGTTGTGTAACATACTGTAATTATTGTTACACAACACATTTAAAAAAAACAGTTATTTTCTTTAGTAATTGTAAGCCAACCCTAATGAAGAAAACGTTACAACTAGTTTTTTTTTTTCATTTCGGTTAAAAATATCGCGATCCATCTAACAATTTGACGAACATAAAAAATATTCTCACAGATCTTTTCTAATTTTTTTTTATTTTCCATTATACATATCCTAATTCTATTCAACCCCAGAATATGCAAAAGAAATTAGAATCAACAGGCCCGCGAGGATATAATATTCAAATTTTTTTTTTAAATTAATATTTTGGTGTTTTTCGTTTTTTATCTTCTCTCACCGTGGTATGGGTACAACGATGATAAATATGACGGTGAACTTTTAAGAATAGAAAAACTACCTCTGTACACAATGAGTTCTTGTTTCGAATAACAGAAAAAGGGAGAATTAAGAATAGAAAAAGGTGTCCCATCCTTAATCATCATGAAACATCATCTGCATATATAATAATCTCGCGTAATTTAGATTAAAATTCATAAAAAGAAAATTGTTCTTTCACCTTTAAAATTTGTTAAGAAGACAAGGATATTAGAACTTTATATGAAAAGGGTAAACTTGAATTGTTTAATAAAAATAAATAAAAGTAATTAACCGTGCAATCATGAAAGTTCGTAAAGAAATGTTCTATGAGAATTTTTTTGATTCTTACATAGAATAAAATTTTATTTTAGTGCTTTAGTGCTGAAGTTGGAAGATGATTTGACCTTTGTTGAGAAAAAAAAAGAAATATCTATAAACAGAATATACGACAAGTTGATCTAAGGCACCAGTTATAAGAGGTGTTGACTTGATATGATTATTTAATTTTAGATGATATCTGAATCGAAACAATAAAACATCTGCTGCCTAATGGGTTGAATTATTTGATGGTGATTACACAACTCTCTCTGCATAGAGTTTAGAACGGTTTACCAAATTTTTTAATATAAAGAGCTGTGTAGTACGAATTACAATATGTATCACAGCAACACATATAAACCTTTAAAGTCCTAAATCCCGCCACAATATGCGTTCTGAGGTAAAAGTAAATAAAGTAGAAGGTAAAAAGAAAATTTGTTCAAAAAT
>OY856187.1:177642524-177708524 GCA_963693315.1 Diogma glabrata
GTGACGTGGAATTGCTCAGCCGATGAAAGAATATTCTAGTTAGGAATATTGCTTGCTGTTATGTTTGCTGTTGTTGTGGAACAATTAAGGTGTTGAATACTTAATAAAACCTGGTGTGTTTGTTTACTAATCAGTGATTGAGCTCAGAAGAGATTTGGGTATTGTGTTAATCGAGTTAAGTGTACACTCAATTCGAAGTAAGGTTGGAAAAACGTAACAATATGGTATAAAGCCATTAATTGACTATTTGTAACTTCCATAACGGGATGATAATTTTATTCGTGAAAATTTATATTTTTGTATCATGAACTAAGTCAAATTGATTTTTGTTTATTGCTGTCTAAACAGTCCAAAAATTTGAATTTGTTTACCTGTCCTTTAAATAAGTATACACGAACAAAAACATTGGAAAATCTCCATTTTGAAAGGTTCAAAAATATTTTTAACTTCCCGCTATGGAAAGTAATTGTTTTTGGATCATCGAATCGAAGATTTTATTTTCAAGTTTCGGAGTTTCTATTTATTTTCAGAGTTTCTATTTTTTGGTTGTGTGTGTATCTATGTGTGCAACGGTCATAATCGATGTAACTTAGAGCCCAGTTCTTTTTACCAAAATCGCCTTATTTGTTTTTTAGTGGTTTCCAAGAAAACTGAAAATCATCTCTTGCAAATATCATGAGAATAAACACTGCTATCAAGGTCATGAACCCATATCCTATTTTGTTTGTCATCATGTCAGCCATTTATTATGATATTTGTAAAAACAATTGTTATCTTTTTTAGCTTTTTAAGGCAAAGTGTCAAAAATACGTGTTATACTTTTGTTAAGAAAGCGCATGAAATCTTGATGAAGCTTTGTTTGAAAATGAGCTGCAAATGCAACCGAATTTACTTCAATATGGAAGATCTTAGTTATTTTTAATTTGTTTAATTTTTGTAACAAAAATGTTGCAACTTCCGGTTTGTTACTTCCGGCTAAATAGCTTTTTTTATTCTTTTAAGGAAATCACAACAATAGCCTCCTGTTATGAAGCGTTCTTAAAGATTTTTTAGTAAAACGTTTCAGATGAGAAAGAAATGATTAACTTTTGGGGTGTCTTGTACAAAGTGGTCGGTGTCTATCACACAAATTCTGATTTTTCAACTGACCGATATGTTAGACTGTTGTGTTTGGAATGATTTTTTATATCGACATTTTAATGATATCTGATGATTAACTTATTTTAGTTCGCGGTCTGTAGGTGTGTGTGTCATGTGTAAACCAATTTAAATATAAAGTATTACAATTGATGTATCGTATAATAAATAAATTGTAATTGCGTATTTGTGGTTAAACCCTAATTGAGCTAATATTACTTTTTAATGACTTACTTTTTTCAAGTGTGTTTTAATATTTGTTTGTAATTTTTCTATTTTATTTGTATTTTGATTTATTTTATATAAAACATATTTTTTATTCGCCAACATAATAAAGTGTTACTTTATTACTGTGATTTAGCTATGGTGAAATGAGTTCAAACGAACAAAAATAAAAAATAATTAAACAAAACAACTTTTTTAATGGGTACACATAGTTGATGGAAACATAAAAAAAACTGATCGTTTCTTTTATCGTTCAAATCGACCTTTATGTTGTTATAAATACCCGACTCTACTCATGAACAGTCTTTTATTGGATTATCTTTTTGTGCTGTCAGTGCCGTGAAAGACTCATATACTTAAAGTGATTAAATTTTGTTTTTGATAAAAAAATTTCTCATAAGTGTCGGGATTCAATTTATTTCTTTTGTTGAATAAGTAGCCTAATATATTTTCATAATTAGAAAATTTTGTTGTCGTAATTAGAGAAATATAGTGGTGTTTAGTCAAATTGAAAGTGACTGTTGCATCCATTTGTTCAGGTATTGCCAATTAAAAACTGTTTTTGTTTGTTTCATTAATGGCGCTCGATAAATTAAAAAGAAGAAACATGAAAATTTTTATTGAGTTAAAATGTTAAAATTGAGGAGACATTTGTCTTAAAACAATTGAAGTTAATTAGAATACAATTTATTAAATTAAAAAAATCGGTGATTTTTAAAGTAATTAAATTAAAATAAACGATTTACATGATTGAATTTATATGACTTTTACATTATTGTCGTGTATTTATGTTTGTTTGTTGCTCAATCTTAATTGTGTGTGGAATGTAAAGAAACAATCAATAAATAAAATGTTCTTTACTGTGGCTGATGATGTCGTTTAAGTTTTGAGTCAAAAGAATGGTGTTTTTAGTAATTTACTAAATGTCGCTCACCGTCCATCCATGTTCACCGCATTCAACCATATTATACGTTATACATACTAGCTATTCTACATTCATTCATCATTGCTTGATACAATAGTTTTTGTATTACTACAGTCGCTCACCGTTCATTAATATTCACAGTATTTAACCATATTATAAATTGTACACACTAGCCGTTCTACATTCATTCATCATTGCTTGAAACGAAGGCTTTTATATCACTACAGTCGCTCATCGCTCATCTATATTCACCGTATTCAACAATAATCTAAATTTTCCATGCCAACCGTTCTACCTTCATTCACCATTGCATGAAACAATAGTTTTTATATCACTACAGTCGCCCATCGTTCATCAATATTCACAGTATTTAAACATATTATATATTATACATACTAGCTGTTCAAAATTCATTCATCATTGCTCGAAACAATAGTTTTTGTATTACTACAGCCGCTCACCGTTCATCCATATTCACCTTATTCAACCATATTAAAAATGATACATACTAGCTGTTCAACATTCATTCATCATTGCTTGAAACAATAGTTTTTACATCACTACAGTCGCTCTGCGTTCATCTTTATTCACTGTATTCAACCATATTGTACATTTCGCTCATCGTTCGTCTATATTTACTGTATTCACCAATATTCTAATTTTTGCATACCAACTGTTCTGCATTCATCTACCATTGCATGAATTATAAGTTTCATATTACTACCATCACCCAGCTTTCATCCATACTCACCGTGTTCAACAATATTATCAATTTTACGTACAGTTTTTTCTACATTCATACGCCAGAGCATGAATCAATAGCGATATATTGCTGCAATTACTCAACTTTCATTCATATTCACCGTTTTCAACAATATTATAAGTTTTGCATACCAGTTATTCTACCGTCATCCACCAGTACTTAATTCAACCGTCATATAATTGTTACGTACATCCTGTCCAGTTTTCATCTACAATCGCTCGAGTCAGAATTTTGATTCTTATCACATAGTTGGGCTGAGAGAGATGATCGGCTGATCCAACAGAGACGAGGGATCGGTATCTACCACTAGCGTGGGGTGAGTACCTTTAACTTACATATAGGTATAGGGTTGTGTGGGTGTGTATGTGCCTGGATGGATGTATGGGTGTATGAGTGTGTAAGTGTGAGTGTTTGTGTGTATGAGTTAGTGTATGAGGTGTGAGAGCGTGTGAATGAGAAAATAGTTATGGGGGTGAACATGACGGTCGTGGCTTCTTCGACCTGCAGGGCCAAAATGGTCTTCTTTTTATCACTTTTCTTTTGATCTCCGATATATAAACAATACACGCGTACAATTCTGTAATTTGTACTAGGTGGCAGGTATAATCTCTCGTTCCCGCAGGCTAGAGCTAGCTAAGAGTTCAATATCGAACTAGGTGCGCGGCCTGCCATAACCATTCCATTGTTTTACCAATATATATATATATATATATATATATATATATATATATATATATATATATATATATATATATATATATATATATATATATATATGTATATTATATATATATATATATATATATATATATATATATATATATATATATATATATATATATATATATATATATATATATATATATATATATATATATATATATATATATATATATATATATATATATATATATATATTTATATATATTTATATATATATATATATATATATATATATATATATATATATATATATATATATATATATATATATATATATATATATATATATGTGTATATATATATATATATATATATATATATATATATATATATATATATATATATATATATATATATAGCATCATCGCATCATCGAGTATAAGCATTATTTACACTGACATTCTCCACTACGTCACACCTAATTCTGTTGGCGTTACCCAGCTAGCACTGCATATGTAGAATTTTGGTTTTCCCTACCTAAAAATGGTTATCATATTCGAAGATAAACAAAAATGTTTAAATCAATTTTCAAAAACTGACCTCTTCGTGCAGCTATGGTTATAATGCAATTAAGATTTTCTCCTCATATGACTCACTCAGCATGGATTTCATGAATTTGTCTTTATCTGTTAATAATCCTATAGCTAAGAGATTATTATGATTGTTTGGTTATCAACATTGTGTATAGTCGATCAAACTACCCGTGTCAATCGAGATACCATGAGAGCCAAGTACGTCAAAAAAGAAAATACTTGGAAACCAACGGAGTTGATAGTCGACATTGAATATCCTATATTTAAAGCATTATACGAACTGGTGATAATCTCATGTTCACGAAAACAAAATTGTCAGCGTAAAATAAGTTCCATCCTGAATTGGGACAACCCCAATTCCCCGCAAGTTTTTTAAGCATATATGTTACATGATATATATGCATTTTCTTGATATTATCCATTGTGCGAAGCAAATCTATTATGTGTTGATTAACTCGGTCAAAAGTTGACAATTCAAAAATTAACAATCTACACAGTTACGATTTTCATAAAACCTTCATCTAACTACCAATCTCATACCATTAATAAAATAAAAATTAAATAAAAATAATGAAAAAATAGAACAAACAAAACAAAAACAAGAAAATCAACTCAAATATTTTTCTTTAATTTTCTTTTATATTTATATTTCACAATTTTTCTTTTTGTAACAATTTTAATTCCAAACCTAAAAATGAAAAAATAACAAATGATAAAAACGGCGAAATAAAAAAACAAACGACGACATTAGAAAAAAAAATGAAATTGTTTTCTTAAATAAAGTAGGCAGTGGAAAATTGTTAAAAGCATTGAAAGCCAGAGGGACAAAACACCAAAATCAAACTGAAATGCTTTGCTTAGTAATAAATAAAGCAAATGAGAACACTATCACATCTTTTACTCCAAAATACTAACATTCATTTGATTATACTAAAAAAAATACGTCAATTAAATCAATAAACTAATCTAAAAAAACAAAAATAAAAGGAAAACATTTTGGATAAAGAGTAAAAAGTAAACTTCAAAATTAGTTTTAACTTTCTTTCTTGTTTAAATGGTAAATTCTCCGAAACGTCTACTAAAGGTAGTTTTATACCAAAATACATATGTCAGTGTGGTGGTTTTGAAATGTCATGTAAATTTGCTTTTTAATAGCAATATCGGACACGGGACAATGGCAATACGCATACAAAGCATTTTTGTTGTAGCGGTTATGTTCGGTGAAAAAAACGGTGTGTTAATGGTTGTTATTGTTTTGCCTAAAACGTTAGATGGAAGTCAAACATCCGGTCATTCGGGTTCAAGTTCAGCGTCACTGCGTTGATTGTCCGGTTGCAGTAACGAACAAATTGTGGACTATGCCAATAATTTTTTTTAGTTCTCAATATTTTAACAGGTTTGTCCAAAAACTAGTTATTACAAAAAAATTGTGAATTTTAATTAGTTTTTTATTTAACGTACGAAAGAATACAAATCAAAATTTTAACAGCCCATTTGATAACTCGATGGTTCACATAAAATTAAAGTTTAAAAGGTGGTTAAGATATTAGATTTTACTACAACTGGATGGTTTCTGTAAAATCTTTTCTTTATCAGTGTTCATGATTATCATTAGTGAATTTAATGCAACCAAAATTTCTTTTTCGACTACTCAATATTTTTCTCACAATATGCCCTCAAACCACCATTTACCAATTTAAGAACATTCAGGGAGCAATAGAGAGCAAAAACAACTACATTATGTACATAACAACCGTTTTATAAGTCTTATAAAACTTTTGAACTTAACCACAATAATAAAACCAAAAAAAACAACGAATAAACAGAAAAAAATATATAAATAGATAGTAGGAGTTGCAATTTGGGGGATTAAAACTGGTTGAAAGTTTTGTTAAATTTTGGGTTGACTATTGGCTTATAAATTTTATTTGTATTCGAGCGAAAATCGCATTATTTTATTTGCTTTTTTCTAATGTTTAGCATTTTGGTATGTATATGCAAATGAGGAGAAAGGCATAAAACCTTGCATTACTTTTACTTGATTATTCTTTTATTATTGATGAATTTATTGTGTTAGTCTGTCACTCTAACACTCCTTTTCTTACAAAACAAACAGACCACCCATAAAAACATACATACATAAATTAACAATAAAAAAATTCAATAAAATAAGTCAAAAAAAACATAGCCTCAATAACATATGTAATAAATCCTTTTTTTAATCAACAAAAAACAAAATTAGAAAAATAAAAGCAAATAAAAAAACATTACTTTAATGGTTCTGATCCGTTGGTGCATATTCCACCGATCCAGTCCACACACAAAATAAAAAAAAAAAGAAACAGTTGAACTCATTGATTTTCATAGGCAATAAAAATTATAACGCATAAAAAGACAGATGTAATTAACTGTTATTTTCCATATTTTCAATATGCAAATTAATTTTTTTTTGTTTTCCAAAAAAAAAACTATTCTCAACAAAAGAAAACTCGTTTTTTTTATCTCAGAAAACGTTAACAGAAATTAAATTAAAAAAAACAAAAAAAAACTGTTTTAAATAATTTTCCAAAAAAAAAATGTTGTAAAAAGGATCACTCTTATTTTTTCTCCTTGTACCTAAACGTAAAAAAAAATTTATATCGTTTGGCATATGAGAAAAAAACGGCGCGAAAGTCGAAGGATATATATAAATAAAAAAAAAAAATACAAAAAAATAATTTCAATTATATTTTAGGATTTAATTTATTTCAAAATGAAATTAAAAGTGGGAATGAAAGGGTTATTATAATTTAATAATTCAAGTTTAAACCAATAGATAGAAGGGAAAATTTACAAAAAAAATATGATTGGTTGGGGTAGGGTTGTTTTTAAATTAATAACAGAAAAAGTGGTATGCCCGTTTTCCACATTGACAGTATGACAGATAGGATTTTTTCTAATAATTTAAATAGGAACGAGTTATGGAATGTTTAGAAATCTTGTTTGCGTATGGGTTGTCGAATTATTGTTATATAAATAATAACGGTATTTTATTCAGCGTCTTGGCTTCATTGAATACCTATTAGTACTAGTCATAGTCATGTCATTATAAGGTACGATACGATTTTTTTCTCATTTTAATTATCGTACATATAAAACATAATAGCTCCTTTTAATTAAGCTCGAAATACACAACAGCTCTACTTATAAAAAATGAGATCTTATAACCATTTAGTACTTGTTACATTTTTGGTCAACTTTTTACTAAGTGTCACGAAACAATGTGTGCTTGTACAAAACCTTTTTGTATCTCATGCACAAAAACTGCGTCAAAAAATAGGTAGCACTAATAAACATTTTGTATTCCACACATGATTATATTAAAACTGTTTCGAATTCAATAAAACAATATCGAAAAGTTTAGAGGACTACAAAAAAGTGGTATCATGATACCCGATATCGATAAGTTTTTGACAGTAGTCATCCGGTTGCTCTAAAATTTAATATTTCAAACATTATTATATTAATATTACAGTTTAAATGTTAATATTATGTCATCCGGTAGATATTGAGTTAAACTAACGGTAGATGGTTAATATTATTAAACGTCGTTTGAAGATATTGGTTTGTAGAACTTTATTGTTTTATGTTGATTATTTATTTATTATCGTTAGCAATAACAAACCGAAAGGTATAGACGACTGAAGTTCATGATATCATCACAGTATCAATTAGGGTTGAATTAAACTTCCAATCGTGATATAGATGTATGGCAATCACAGTAACAATGACACAGCAACAAAAATTAATATTCAAAAATTATGTATTTGAATTTATTGCAATAATAATAATCCATAATAAAATAGCCGTGAGTCTATCCCTCTACTACGAGCGTGACGCTCAAATTGCAATATGAACCACGACTAGGGCTAGGCGATATTTAAAAAATTATCGATATAAAAAAATATCGATAAAACCGATATATATAGATATATCGAAAATCAATAATATCGATATATCGATAATAACGAGATATCAATTTATCGATAATAATATCGATAATATCGATATATCGATATCAATAAATCGATATATCGATATTGTATATATCGAAATCATATTATTATGCCAATATCGTTATTCGATAGATCGATTACTACCGATATAAATACCGATGTAATAAATAATTACGGTACAATTAAATAAATATTTATACTAGTGCGAATGCTTTTTCCAAACGCTAAGGATTGCAGCTCTTGTTTGGAAAACGCATTCGCACTAGTAATAAAATCTACTATTTTATTATGTTTTTTTCTTTTTGCGTATTTTTTTTAATTTTTAATGAAAGTATTTTCGATATTAACATAAATAACTGCTTTAAAAAAAATTTTAATTTGAATAACTATCTTAATCGAAGCAAACAGTACTTACTATGTAATAATAATATTGAAATAATGAAGTGCATTATGTAACGCAAAATGGTTTAAGTAAAGTGTATATCGCAAAAATATCGATATAAAAAAATATTTATAAAACCTGTATACCCATATATCAATATATTAATATAGCAATATTCTTCGATATATCGATGTTACCGATATATGGATAATTATCATTCCGATATCGATATGTCGATATTTTTTCCCGGCCCTAGTTACGACTGAGACGCTATAGGTTGAGAGTTCCATTCCTGACGTGGCACATTTTCTATGGTGTTTTTTGTTAAATAATATTAAAACTATTGTTTTTTATTCATAAATACATAAAAATTTCGTTTTACGAATTTTAAATTGATCAATAATGCAGTTTTTTCAAAGTTATTGCTACTGTCTTTGCCCGTTTCGTTCAAATTATTATCATTTCGGTATTAACAAGAAAATTAATTATTTTTTGACAGGCAGTGCAAAAAATCATGTAATAGTAGTTTTCCGATTATTATCATCCATAATTTTAATCCCGTGAAATAAAATAAGGAAAACAAAAACTACTATTTGAGTATGTATTTCTTTTTCAATGTGAGTTGACATCTTCAACACAAAAGACTGATTTAAACACAGTTTAAGGCTGCGGACAATTTTTTAAATTTATTTAAATTTATCGATAATGTAGTTTTTTAAGGTTATTGCTACTGTCTTTAAGCACAGTGTGACGTCAATACGAAGTAAAATTTAGAATGCATTCAGGGGATTTTTATGAAATCTACAATATTTTCTTTAGTTTTTTAAAAAAAATTCGTAGCTATTCTGTTTTTTTATACTTTTGTTGTTTTCTTTTTTAATCTGTTCTATTTCCTGTTGGTGATTGTTGTACCATTTGTTGTAATTTATTTTAAGAAGGAATGAATTTCTTTTTTCTAAATATTTTTGTTTGTTTTGGAATTAAATTTTTTTCAATAAAATATTGAATGGTCATTTTTGTTTTAAATTTTTTTTATTTTCGATTAGTCACAAAATATGTATTATGAAAAAAGTTAGAATTTCGAAAGTTTCATAGAACATTCTATTTATTTAGGAATCATTTATACATTAAATAGTAAAGTTGGTAAATGGTATTTATTATAAGGTTATTAATTACAAGACTAAATCTTCATTACAATTATTTGGTTGAAACGGAATAGATTTAATTTTACTTAAAGCAAGTTAAATAAATCAAAAACATATTGCGGCAGGAATCAGAAACAGAAAATTGTTCTATAGAAGAAACAACAGCATAGAAAAATATAGATTTTGGCGTTTTTTTCAAAAGAATGTACTTTGAAAACTTTTGATATATTGGGTGCAAAAAGCAGTTTGTATTATAATATACATTTTTATCAATTTTAATAATTTAAAAAGATTTAATAAAAAGAAGTTCAAAATACTCAGTAAAACATTTCGTTAAAATGCAATATTTAAAAATATACTTTTTTTAATATGTTTATTTTTATTTTTTTATTTTATTAATAAAAATATTTCCTTACAGTAACAATTGATTTTGATTTTGATTTTATTGAATATCGATTTCGACTTCCGTCATCATAAGTTCTTAACTTATTATTACAATTTTTACTTAAACTATTGTCTTATATACTATTTCAACTGCTGTTTTTTATTATTATGTCATATATTTTGTTAGTTTTAGTGTTGATTTTATCATTTAAAATGTTGTTATTATTTTTATGTTTATATATGAGCCGTTCACTGCACAACACGATTAACTCCATAAAACAAAATGTTGAGAAATTGAGTTTTTTTCAAAGGTCAAATAAATTTCGATATTTAGTAGTGTTAATCTTTATCATTCAGGAATGTTATTATAAACATAATTTATTTAATTTTGGTTACTAAGTATATCAATTAGCTATTATAGTAGTAATTTAATTAGTACAATAGATATTATTAGTTTTTAATGTCAGGTTTTTAATAGTCATTTTTTAATGGTCAGACAAATTTTGATTTTTAATGGTGTTTATCTTAATTATTCAGGAAAGTTGTTTTTAGCATAGAAAGTTATGACTATAGCAAGTACTTTGACATTTTTTTTTTTTTTTTTTTTTTTTTTTTTTTATCACATATACAATTAAGGCTGAGCCTTTTTACAATATTCTTGTTATCAAACAAGAATATTTTCTTTTGTACACTATATACAACATTGCATTAAATTCTAATAATTCAAGATCAAAATGATCGTAAGTATCTATATCTAAACATTTCTAATTTTATTATTAAAGGACAAGAAATAATGAATAAACAAGAAATAATTGAATGGGTATAATTATATAACTAAATTAATATAATTAAGAATATAATGAAGACATTTAAATGAAATTTAAAGATAAAATAAAAATAAAGAAAACTTAAAGTATGAAATTAAATAAAAAATTAAAACTATAACACACCTCAGAATAAACCAGTAAAACAAGCTAAATTTTTGATACATATATGCAAAAAATATTCTCACAATTGCCAAAATACGTATTTAAATTAAACATCAGGCTTTAGTGGAAAAAAATTCAAAAGATAGTTTTTTGAAGCTTCCAAATGAAGCTGCAGCTTTTATATCGTGGTTCAATGAATTCCAGGTTTTTACGGCATGAATAAAAAAAGATGATTGTCTAGATTTAGAATTACAGTTAGGGGGTAAATTTATGTTCATGGTTCGAGTTGATCTAGATAAATTAATTTTCTCATACAAATACTCAGGCTTTTTAAAATGGATTATCTTAAATAAATATAAAACAGACATATAATCCAAGTAGTTACGAAGACTGCAGTCAAGGATTAGTCTTGAAAAAGATGAAATCGACTCACCTCGATTTTTGTTGTAGATATAACGCGCGCAAGAGTTAAAGGCTACGTTTAGTTTTTTCCAATTGGTTTCAGAACACCCTACAAAAATAGGCGCACAATAGATTAAGTGAGGAACTAAAAAAAAAAAATTAACTTTAAAGCTTAAAACTTAAAATTTTCCAAAAAGTGGAGGTAGTCGCTCTGTGCAGTGAACGACACATATGTCTATTTCTTCCAATCTATCTAGATGTAGTCCTTTTCTTTTTTATGTAATATGGTTAAATTTGTGTTGATATTGGTGTATTTGTGTTTTTCTATTTCCAAATGTTGGGCATATCTGGATTTTGGATCACTTTTATTAATTTCACTAGTGTGTTCAATAAATCTTTTTGTGAAGGACCGCCCCGTTTGACCTATATAAAATTTACTACAGTCATCACAGACCGCCCCGTTGAGGCAATGACAATTTCGAAGTTGAAACTTCTTCATCGCTTATTTATTTAACTTAAGTTGAATTTTTCCACCGCCATTAGATTCCATATTATGGAAATGTTTTTTTGCATTACATGTTTGCATTAAATTTCTAGACAACACTTTGTGTGAATTCATAGAATGGGGAATATTTCTATTCTAATTAACATCCTAAGTCACGATTGTATAGTCATTACTGATTATTTCCAATCAATATGAAATCAATGGCTGACATCAATGCCTTAAAATTATGGATATTACAACAATATTATAAAAAGTCCTGATAAGCACTAAATAAACATTTATAATTATTTATACAAAACTTATGACCTCCAATCATAGCGTCGTTTTTATCGGTGTAGTTTTACAAGAACGGTGATAATTCAAAATATTTTTTTGCGGAATTTTTACGAAATGCACGATATTATTACTAAGTTTTGTTTCGTCATAGTAAAAATGCTTTGTAGTGCCTTAGGAATATGTAGATATGTATTTGTTTTGCTTTGTTTTATGTTGTGGGCTGTTTTAACATTAATAATAAATTATAACAATTACTTCGGTCCGAAATATCCGTTTGTCTGCCGGCCGGCCGTCACAGCCGACGAAATCTAGAAAACCGCTGAAGCTATTTCCAAATTTTTTTTTAATAATAGGTGAACTTAAAGGAAAGAGCCAAAGGGTCGATGGGTTCAATACATGTGAAAAAATCATGAAGTGTGTCAAAACACGAAAATTTGCGTTCCAATTTATGCTAAATTATACTATACGTGCTAATTCAATTTAGTCATCTTTTTATTTGACTAAATAGATATTTTGGTTCTAAATTGGTGCATTTATCAATATCGGACGATTTAATCCCACAAATTTATATTAAAGTTGAGACATTTTGCTAAATCAAATCTAGATGTAGCAGTTTAGTATAATTTAGCAGCTAATTGGACCCCAGTGCTAGTTTAACAGATATAACAAGTTCGATAATGAGTAATTTCGACTGCATTTTAATTTCCTACACTCAGAGAATTTTGTCATTAAAAATTATAAAAATAGCCATTAGATTAACAATTTGGTGATTATTATACAGCTAATCACAACTTGTGATTATTTTCACTGATTTCGGAATAATAGTCATTATTAAACTAATAATTTTCGTTGGTAAGATTTACTAACAAAAAAAAATAAAATTTTTAATCTAAAAACGATAGCTTTTATATTAAATTAGAATTTGTTTAAATTAATGTCAGAATAGTTTAAGTTTATATCAGGTAGGCATTGGATAAATGGCATAAATTATTAGAATAATAATAAGTTGTCATTAGAACAACAGTAGGTTTATCAGATTAATAATATGATGTTATTATATTAATAAAAGGATGTTATTAAATTAATAATAAGTTATTATTAAATTAATAATGGAACTTGTATTTTACACTTTTTAAATAAAAGAGAAAATTTAAATTTTGTTTACAGTTTTATTTATTTCAATTAATTTTATTTAAGTTTTTAGTAATTTAAGACAGTATAGTTATTACATTTTATTTTTTAAATTTATTATTTTTTAAATAATTGTTTTATAGGCAATATTAAATATAACTAAATAAAACCCCTGAATATGACCCGCAAGGTCGAAAAATTGGAGAAAAATTTGTAACAATAAAATAGTTAATAATTAAAGAAGATTTTTAAGAAAGAACAAAAAATTTTGGCTATAAATATTTAATAATTATATTTTATTTTAATAATTTTTATTTTTTAAATATTCAAGCTTTTATTTTGATTTGAAGTATATTATATTTAAGTATTTTTTGTAAGTTATATACGACCCCTTTAGTTATAAATTTTGTATAAAATGTTTCGTTTTTAATTATTTACTTAAATTATAGATATTTTGTCTTAAGTAGTTTAAATTTTAACGATTTAACAAATAATATGATTTAACATTAACATTTAACATTAACAAATATTACTGATAAAAATTTGTAATTTACTACTAAAACCATGACTTTTGGAAAGATTGCGTTCAAATTTGGAAAATTCTGCAAATTACACTGTAAATAGTAAAATTAGCTTTCTTTTATTATTCATTATTGACTTTGAATAAATTTTTGCTTCTTTTATTCTGATTTAAAATAATTTGTTCAAAATTTATTTATTGAATATATAAGGTTAGTTTCTTTTGTTATTATGTAATTTAATCTATTTTTTTATTTTTAATGTTTTAATACTACATAATTTTTTTTTGTTTTGATTTGATTCTTGATGTAATTTACTAATATGTAGTTGGACTTTTGTCTGTATGTTAGTTAATGGAAAGATTAACAAGTGATTGAAGTGAACAAGATTAACAAGTGATTGAAAGAAATAAATAAAATCAATGTCAATCTGAAAATTTAAAAATAAATATATTAATTAAAGTTTTATTCGAATATACTATTATACAGTTTTAAATACCAGTTTATAACCAAGCTGTGGTCTATATTTCTTTCCTTTATTCCAAATTTCCGATGTAAGTTCTACTATTTCATTGAGTCTAAGTTGCTTGGTTCAGTCCCATACAGAGTCAATTGCAGCCCAACTATTCTGTTCATTAAACTGTTCAACTTTAACTATTTATTTTTGTTTAATTTCACAACATTTTTATTTTTTTTTTATAAAACCAACCCACTTTTTCAATATTTCACTTAAAAATTATTTATTTAACTTTAAATTATTTAACAAAATACAAACATTTTTTAATGTTTTGTAGTCAGCGTCGGGATATATACTGTGATTCTTCTTAAGATTTTCTTAATTCACATTTAAAATAATAACCAAAGAGTAAATTAACGTATGCTTTTATTAATCTAATAACCTAAGTTTTAAAAATAAGAACGTCCATAATTAATCTTATAAAATGGTTAATAAATTTAACTACAAAAATAATAATTTATGTTTTTATTTTAATAGCTCTACTTTAATAAAAAGATTTTTTATTTTAATGTCTGAAATCAATTTTTTAATGAGAATTGGTTATTAATTTAATCAGCAGTTCTGAATATTTTAATAATATTGACCATATTTTTAATTTAATAAAAAGTTTTATTAAAATAATTTAACGAAATATTAATCTAATTACTGTGACAATAACTTTAACAAAAATCGTAATTAGATTAATAAAATAACTTATTACGCCTTTTTAAAACGGGCGGTTATTAAATTTACTAACAAAATTCTCTGAGTGTATTCTAAACATCGAGGAAGGGTTGAAATGTTTGTGCAATTTTTTCGTTTAAATTATTGTTCAACTTAAACATGTTACGCTGCTTTAATACTATTTTTACCTATTTGATATGTAGGATGCTGTATATTTTTCGAGCTCACATAATAGCCTGCTCTAATCAAACAAACTAAAATAATTTTATTTAACTGCCTTGTATTGCGTGAGCAACCGAGCAGCCCACACAACTGAATTGTCAGAAAAAGACACATTCAAAAATAAAGTGCATTGGTAGCGAAGTAAGGCGCAAAAATTTAGCGCATTACTTCTCACACCTCAGCTATTGACATAAGGTGCGAATATGTAGTAGACAGTATTTTCTAGTGCAGTCAACCTTAAATTGGTAAAAAAGAGCAGGAAATAGATATTTCGTAAGGGCGCTGGGATTTACCCATTCCAGAACCCTGATTATTCTGCATCTTGTATGTCTTAGTATGCTAGGTAAATGTAGATTTCCAACACAGTCCTTTGAATCAGTGCCACGTCACAGTGAATGTCGTATCGGGCACTCCACCATCCTTTACTCAACAAAACAAATTTGACAATGTGTTGAAAACTGTTTCATAAGTTCTGTTGGCAACCCTGCCATGCAACGTAGACCATAACAAACAAAACCGTGGACGTGACTCTAGCCTGCCGTCAAATAAAGAGGAAAAATAATATGTGATTCTAGACAGCTGTGAAAATTGTGTAAAATTTGCCGTCTCATGTGGAAAATGGCGGATTAATCAAAGAAATTTCTAGAACACTAAAGTTGTTTAAATTCTAAGTAAATTTATTGAGCTTCGTTTACATTGATCGATTTCAATTTGTTTCATAAATAGTTTATTTAAAAGCATCAAGTGTAGTTGTGTCAAGGGAACAAATTCTGAACCTTGGCGTATTAAGTAAATACTAATTATTATTAATTGTATTTAGACTAATTTAAAAATGTAATTTAGGAATTTTAAAGTCTTTCGAAACATCTTTAAAATAAAACAATACAAAACTGTAAAGTGGAGTGTTTGTTTAATTGGATTCCTGGATGCAGATGTTGGACTGTGAAATCTGAAAACACATACGAAGGCTATCAACATCAATCGGTAACAAATCTTTAAAATTCTTTAATGCAATAATTTTTGTTGGTGCAAAAAATTGGAAAATTCGGCGAATTTGATACAAACTTCTTTACTACGAAAATTTTCCAAATCCATAAAATTCTTTTATGATATAAATAATTCCGGCGAACTTGAAAAAAAGTGAGGTTAGAATGACTTCGACGAATGAAAAGAATCAACCACGAGGTAGACACAATGCATTTCAATCATCATTAAGGACAATAAAAACCCCTTCAGGGAAAGCTGAAGGCGAGATGCAAAAGTCTAGCTTTATATGGTTTCATTTTAATTTATGGTTTCATTTTATTTGTGTTAACGTTACAAAAGACATTAAAAATCATGAATGGATTTGTAATCGATGTAAAAGGCCAACAGAAGGTCCATCAAAGCCAGATCGCAATAATGCAGATAATAAATCAACCAGTCATCGATCTGGCTGAACATATACATCCACCAGTCATCAATCTGACGGATCACCTACGTCTTCAGCGCGAAGGAAGATTCTACTTGAACTTCAGAAATTAGAAGGAGAGCGTGCTCTTCAATAGCAACACGACAAGGAAGAGCGTGTGCTTCAAGAGCAGCGCCACGAAAACGAGCATGCGCTACAGGAGCAGCGCCGTACAGAAAAGCTGCTAAGAGAAAAAGAGTATCTGAAGAAAAAATATCATCTGCTGGCAAATACTGATGAAGTTAGTGAACACACCAAGTCAGAAGTGGACGAAAATATAACACGAGAAAGGTTAAATGAATCTCTCGGAGAGAGCCAAGGACAATAGTAAGGAAACGCGTATGAGAACTACAGGAAATTCGAAAAGTACATTCATGCAAATCCAAAAGTCTAGTGTCACCATATCCAAACCAACCATCACGATCCAAGTCTCTAGCATAGTGAAAGTTGATGGTACACAGCCGCTTATAAACAACAATACCAAATTATTTTCGATTCCTATGACATCAACAGCTGTTTGTCAATCGTGGTTGGGCCAAATATAAATAATTATTCACAACCACCTATACAATCGGTTCAGACCACCATTGGCTATACCCTCCAGCCAGCTCAACAAATTGCTTGGGCTATATATACACCGGTCAATAAGCAGAGTTTCGTTATTCCAAAGCCTGGTATAGCTGCATTGAGTCATTTACATTTACTCAAACGAGCAACCATTTTTTTCTAAAACAGTTCCAAGAATTTATCAAAGAACCGCTAGCTTGCTACCAGATGGGGAGTCTCATCATCCAGAGGTGCTTATGATTACTAAAAATCACATATAACAACTCGCCAAGTTATGCCAAGAGAACTTCCGAGCTTCAGTGGTCGTTCGGAGGAGTGGTCTCTTTTCTACAGTAGTTTTGAAGCAACAACAAAAACTTCTGTTTTCGCAAATGAAAAAAATTTAATACGGCTTCAAAGGTGTTTAAAAGAAAGACCATTGGAAGCCATTAAAAAAGGCTGATGCTTCCATCAAATGTTCCTGATATTATAGAAACTCTTCGAATGTTATTCGGCCGACCAGAAATTATTATCAATACAATTATTCAGAAAGTGTGAAACGAGCCGCCACCTAAAGCAGATAAATTGGGAACCATAATTAACTTCGCTTTATCAGTTCAATATTTGAATGCCACAATGGAGGCCTTGAAGTTGGCTGCTTACTCATGCAGTCCTACTTTGCTGAGCTGAGTGAGTGACAAGCTACCTGCATCAATAAAGCTCAACTGCGGTCTATATAAAGAAACGGTTCCAGTCGTAACGATGTCAACATTTAGCTCCTGCCTTTCACAAATAGCGTAGTGTAACTCTGACATTTAGTGCACCTCAAGCTGTTGAATTAAAAACCGATAAGCCTCGTCACCAAGAGAAGATATACCTCAACACACATAATCAAAAAATTTCAAACGGACAAAATAAAAATAAAAAAGAAAGTTGAAAATGCTATCTTGTGAAGGAAGTTGTGCATCTGTCAAAAACTGCAACAAATTTGAAAAATTTAGCCATAGTCAACGATGGGCAGCTGTCAATGAATATAAGTTATGTCGCAAATGCTTGACTTCCCACGACAGGTTTCGGTGTAAGTCCGAAAACGTTTGTGGTAAAAACTACTGCGCACTTTTAAGCATCACCTGATGCTCCACAACTTCAGTAAGGACTCTGCTATGCAAAGCCAAGCCCCGATGGTATTCAATCGGTGGCCGCAACACACATCAATCAGGGCCAGTCAAACTGCAACACACATCAATCTAAAAATTAATCGGTGTTATTTCGTATAGTGCCTGTAGTCTTATATGGGAAAGAAAAAGAAGTAAGGACGGTTGCCTTTCAGGATGATGGTTCCTCGCTTACATTAATGCAAGAAGACTTGGTTAAGGAATTGACCCTTAGTGGCACTCCATATCCTCTGTGCTTGAAGTGGACACACACACAATACTCAGCGAATGGAAGCAGAATCAAGATGAGTAGCAGTTAAAGTTGCCAGCAAAAGCAAACAGGATAAAAAATATAATATTTCAAATGCGCATACGGTGAAATCATTGAAACACAGTCCATTTCTGCAGTCGAGCTTAGTTAAATGTATTCACATTTAAAAGGCCTACCAATCGAGTCTTACCAAGCCACACCACGTATCCTGATCGGGCTAGAGAACTAAAAACCAGGGGTCCACCTTAAATGCAAAGGGGTCCATGATGATCAGCCGGTAGCCGCTAAAATATGACTTGGCTGGATCCTATATGGACCTTGTCGATACAGTGATCAAGACAATTAGTCGCTCTATTCTGAATATCATAGCTTCCATATATGTAAGTGTAAAAAATAACAAGACGAGATGCTTCATCAGCTGGTGAAACCGTACTTCGCATTGGAATCTTTAGGCATTGTAAAACTTGGAAAATTCATTGAATCAGCAGACGACAAACGAGCACATAAAACTTTAGAACTAACAACATGTCGTTGAAAGCAATAGGTTCGAGACTGTCCTCCTATGTAGATATTATCATATGCGACTTCCCGACAGCCGCCCGATGGCAAAACGACGTCTGGAATGCTTAAAAATAAGTATGGTTAAAAATCCGGCAATAGTCGAAAATTTAAATAAACAGATCCAGGAGTATGTTGCCAAGGCATATGCACGAAAATTATCCAATGCTGAGCTGCAGCAAAGTCACCCACTCATTTTTATTTGGCAATTTTTTCAGTATTAAATGCAAGCAAACCGGGAAAAATAAGAGTTGTTTGGGACGCAGCTGCGAAGGTGAATGACGTCTCACTAAATTCTGTGCTGTGCGGGTCCTGACCAACTATAGCATCTCTTCCGACCATTCTTTATCGATTTCGAGAAAGAAATATTGCAATTTGCGGGAACATAAAGAAAATATTTCACTAAGTCCGTATGCATGAGTCAGATCAGCATACTCAGAGATTTTTATGAGCTTCGGGGGACAACACATCTGAGCTAGACATGTATGTCATGGAAGTAATGAAATTTGGAGCAACGTGTTCCCCAAGTTGTGCACAATGATATATGTACATACATATTTATATATTTTGATATATATTTTGAATGGGGTAAGGGAATACGGAGTTTGTAATTACATTATACAAAATTAATACTACGGATAATTCACGTCACTGGAGTGCACCGCACCGTATATTTTTAAATTATCCCTTCTTATGGTGATATATGTAATTCAAAATAAGAATAATATTTTTAAATTTTTTTTTTGATTCTCGAATTCTGACCTTTGATCGAAAAGTTTGGTGCACAAAAGTGGAAAATACACATTTTAAAAATTCTCTTACAGATTCTTTTACTTACTAGCTTACAGAAAAAAGTATATACGTTAAGTTAAATTAACAAGTGATTCATCATGTTACCAGGTATAAGCAGGATTTATTTGGATTTATTTGGCAGTCAACTTTTGAGATTGCAACTGAACGACTAACACAGTATAAGTATTTGAAATCTATCACATTGTTAATCTAAAAACAAAAAAGTTTTATCATATTCACCTCTTATGTTAACCTGTTTATAACGTAAATTGAAAATTATGTGTCCTTACTCAATACATTTCCTTTACATAAAAAATAACTTAAATACTATATAGCCAAGACACTAAAAAGGATGAAAAACAAATAAAAGATATTCTTTATTATGTTACCTGCCATCTATGATATAGTAGAAAAAACAGTATTATAGCTTTATTATTGAAAACATTTAAGTTTTCAATTGATTTGTTGTTATGCAAATAATTGTTATTCGAGTTCACATACGATTTCAGTTCCAGGTTGATCAACTTCAAAAATGATTTTTGTATAATTTTCTCGTGTTCGTTCCAAATCTCTGATTAATAAAAAAACAATAAAATTAATTTTCTATTTACGGTAACCCATAAATAAAATTCATATTTAAATTAATTTTTGATTGAATAAATTGTTTGATAGAAAAATGAAAGAAATTTGAAATGGAAAACGTGGTGGTTACATGTGCTTCCTTATTTAACTTGGAAGTGGTTCAGAAACGTTTTCTTTCTGCATTGTTGTTATGAAAACTAAGATTAGCACATGCAAGTTTGACTTTTGTTATATGGTTAATGGTCAAACATGTGAGCCAATTGTGGGAGTTTTCGATTGTTGGAAAAATAGTTTTATGAAAAACATGAGTTTGAACTCTTTAGATTTTAGAACATTGAACTTTTGGATATCGAATGTTTTGATTTAATATTTATTGTGTCATTTTTATAAACGTTGTTTGTTGAAGAATTTAATTATTTATGAAACATTTCAGCCTCGTGTTACTTTTAACTGTTTTGTTATTACAATTAAACTTCAACTTTCTAAATCTTCTAAAGTTAAATATGATCTAAAATAATCGCTGCTCTTGGGCATATACTCCAATCTTCAATCTCCATCCTTCTACGCTGACAACCCCTTTTGTGACAACCGAATGTTTGACACTGTGAGAGGTCACAGTGACATCCAATTCGGTTATCTCACCTTCAAAATTCAAATCATATGTTAACATGACAGCGAAAACTTTTTTGACCTTCCAACATTTTTCATAAGCCTCTCTGCACCACCACATACTCACATTTAACGCTTCACGTTGCTCCACTTCTGACTTTCAACTTTCAACTCATAATTCTTAAACTAACCGAATATCGGTCAATTATCATAAATTAAATTCTAAAACAAAGAATTTGGTCAAAAACCGAATTTTCAATTAATTTTTTATTTTCTTCACGGAATTTGAAATTAAATAAATTTAATTCAATTTTGATAGTGCAACTTGGGTTTCGTCAAATTGCATTCGACTGTTGTTTTTAAATTGATATTTTTTCAGGATGTCACAAATTTATCTTTGTCAAATAAATTCTGCTTGCCGATTGATTTAATTTAGAAAAAAAATTCTTTGGTATAAGTATTATTTGTAACATATATTCAATCTCTCTTTTTTTCTCTTTTTCTCATCTCTATATATTTTTTTTTTAAAATCCGTTAAACATTGAAAACAGTAAATTTAATTCTGAATTCACGTAATGTATTCCACAAATTTTAATGCTACACAAAATTATACCAAAAATTATAAAATCGATTGAACATCCAAAAAAGTCGATCTAAAATTTATAAATTCTCATAAATTTTTTTCTTATTTCTTTTTTTTTTAATTTAAGATCAAATTGATCTTTAGGAATTTTATTTGGTCAGAATAATTTCAAACCAAGATTATTTGGGTTTTCGAAAAGGAAACGAAGTTTAATTAAAACATTAAAAAATATTTGTATTTGGTCGTAGTAATAAAACCTTCTTAAGCCGGGCATTCAAATACAACAGAAACAAAAACAGAATTTCATACAAATTTGACAGATAAAAATTCTGTTTCTGTAAAATTCGTATGGAATTCTATTTTTGTTGTATGTGGTTTCAAGCCTTTACCTGTACAAACTTTAACAAATAAAAGTTGACATTGAATTTCATTGTCAAGGTTTTTTTTTTTGTTAATTTAAATTTTTAAATTTTGTGCTGATATACGTTATGTGCAAATTTCAAGGAATTAATTCTTCCTTGAGACAATTATAGAACATAAATATTAAGATGTAGTAAGAGAAGTGATCGAATAGTATCATATTGAGAGAACATTAGTTCAATATTGTATACGGAAAAAATTAACCAAATTACTCATCAAACTTAATATAAATTTTAATAGCTATTTATGTACCAAGGGCGTTATGGTGTTATTGCGCCTGGAAAGCGACGTAAGCCGGCCCGAGGGCCTTTGGCCCAAGGGATGGATGTCGGATGGATGTTACGCTTGATGGGCGTAATACCCAATAACGCCAGTGGTGCATACAAGATTTTATGCTTCACTTTATAAGCTGAAACTAATAAAAACAATTCAAACTTTTTCTCTATTTATGCATGTAAAAAATCCAAATAAATTTAGTATGCCATGAAAATAAATAGTTTGAAGTTTGAAATAATTATTCTTTTATTCGCATACATATTAAAGTGTTATTTTATTACTGTGATTTGCGGCCTTAAAGTGTCACTTTTTAACCGTATATTTTGTTCTCATAGTTACGTCCAAAAAAGTAAAAAGCATTTGTATTTGTTTAAATTCTATAAAAAATAGAAATTTTTATCAAAGCAACCCTTAAATGCAAAATTTCATTATCCAATTAAAATAGTTGTTATCATTTGTTGTCATAGCTATACAATAATTTGGAAAAAAATAACAAATATTCTGTCAAAGGTTACTTGTTCCACATATTTATATTTCAAAATTTATGCAAATGTATAATTTTGCATTAGAATAAACAATTTTTATTAAAATATTTTGCTTGCGGCGAATAAAAAATAGTTTATGATGCACGGACGTAAGCTGTTTTGGACTTAATGTGCCTCGATTTGCAAACTCCACATCCGTCCAAAATCTTAAGCTTTACGTCCTAGCATCATAATGTACTATTTGTTTGTATGTTGCTATGTAAATAAATTATCCTACAAACTAGCTTGTCTGACGTTTAAAATAATTTGTAATTTTTGAAAATCAAATTAACATTTAATTTCAACAAAACGTTGAATAAAAATTTCAAAAATATTTAAAAAAAATTTATACTAGTTAAAATTAATTTACATTTAAAATAAAAAAATTGATTAAAACTAATTTTAATTTACATTTTATACACAAAACTATAGTACAAACAATAGCTATTTATGTATTGAGGGCATAAAGTATGTCTTTTCCGCTTGAGAGTGAAATTGTTGCTCGAGGCGT
Source organism: Diogma glabrata (assembly GCA_963693315.1). Classification (NCBI taxonomy): domain Eukaryota; kingdom Metazoa; phylum Arthropoda; class Insecta; order Diptera; family Cylindrotomidae; genus Diogma; species Diogma glabrata. The sequence goes on from OY856187.1 coordinate 177,666,176, forward strand.
TAGCCGAGAGAAACAATCACTCGAAAGCAAAAAAGATACTTTATGCCTGAATTGCATACAAGATTTTTTGTACGAGTAATATTCTGTATTATTTGCATAAATAAAAATACATATATTTCAACAAAATAGTAAAATATTTTTTCGAAAATTATTTAATCAAAGTAGTTTTTCGAAATAATAGTAATATAATAACTTTAGGCATTGTTATTTCAATTTTAGGCATAGTTATTTCACTTTTAGCATTGCTATCTAAATAGAAAAAAGGCCTGCTTTATGTACAATTTTTGAATCGCAAAAGTGAATTTAAGGTTTACTCGTACAAAAAATTATTTTTTGTACGATTAAACCGTAAAATGCACTTTTAGGATTCAAAGGGGTGTGTTAATAGACAAGCTCTTCGTGGTACACCCTGGGTTACGCTAAAAGTCTATTTCAACTTGGTAGCCAAACATTTCATTTCGAACTCTTGGCTGTGATACAAAAAAAAATGAACATGAACTAAAATCAAAATCACAATAACATCGGTTCTTTTCAGCACCATGAGACAAAAAATATTGGACCCTCAGTCCGTATTTTGCAATTGAACATTGAAGGCATAAGCAAGCCAAAAACTGAACATTTACAAAGAGTATTAAAAGATTTCGACATCGACGTTGTAATTTTGCAAGAAACGCGTGCAGCAGATGAAGCGCAACTTACCTCTTGAGGAAACACTGTTGGTTACAAATGAATTAGTGCTATTTACCATCAAGCATATGGATCTGCCACGTATGTTAAGTCATAAATCATCAACTGCACCCATGTACTTATACAGACGGACAACGATATAGATCTTATTGTTGTTGATATATCAGACACGAAGATTGTAAACGTATATATAAGCCTCCAAACAAGATGGTTGAGCTGCTACTCTACCATTATTTCACCACCCAGCAATATATGCTGGTGACTTTAACAGCCATCACACCCAGTGGTCCTACTCAAACAACAATCTAAATGGCATACAACTGACGGACTGGGCGGATGGTAACAACATGTTACTGATATATGATGCGAAAGGCATGAAAGCCTTTAGATCCCTACCTCAATTTTTCCACAAAAAACGAACAACGTAACCCTTTTTCAATATCTAAGGCTGTCTTACAAGGTTTTCCACGCTCTCAACATCGTCCAGCAATTCTTGAGGTAGGAATTCAAATACCACTCGTTAACTCTACTCCTCAACCTAGATGGAATTTTAACAAAGCTGACTGGGATAAATATAGGTTGGAGTTGGATGCAGTGATACGGTGGATCCAACCCATTCCTAAAACTACGATAGGTTCGTTGGAGCCGTCAACTGCTAAGAAATGCATCCCAAGAGGCTTCCGTGAAGAATGCATTCCTGGCTGGAGTAGTGAGAGTGATATATTATATGAGGAGTACCTTAGTAGTGGTGAGCCAGACGTGGCTGATGACTTAATTTTACTCACTGGACGCCGCGATAAAGCAAAAGTGGATTAGCGCTGTTGAAAACATAGATTTCTCCCATTCAAGCACGGAAGCTTGGAGTCTCCTTCAGAAGCTGGGTGGCTCAAACTCAATTGCTCGTACTTACAATGAAATAAATCCAGAAGACATTGCGAATCATATCGTAAACATGTCTCGTTCTTCTATTAATCGTCTTCATAAAAGAACAATTAAACGTAAATTAAGAAAAATGAAGCACAATTGCTCGTCTCCATCGAAGTATGCGAACTCTTTTAATAGCGAAGAACTTGATTCAGCTCTGTCCCAAACAAAAAACGGAAAAGCAGCTGGACAGATGGTATTTTTCCAGAATTTCTTAGAAATGCTGGAAAAAATGTAAAACAATGGCTAACTAAATTTTTCTCGAATATCCTAGAAACCGGCAAACTTCCAAAACATTTTAAGACTAGAAAAGTGATAGCGATACTTAAGCCAGGTAAACCATCTAATGAACCAGGAAGCTATCGCCCAATTGGCCTTTTGAGCACCTGCTACAAATTGTTAGAACGGCTCATATACAACCGTATCGCTCCGATACTGAATGACCAGATCCAAGTCGAACAAGCTGGCTTCCGTTCCAATCGCAGTTGCACTGACCAACTGCTCGCTTTATCATCATACATCGAAACTGGGTATTAAAAACAATTAAAAACAGGCGCAGTATTCGTCGATATCACTGCAGCATATGACGCGGTCTGGCGAATTGGGATTATATATAAGCTGTTCAATGCAATGCCTTGTAGCACCATCTCGCGTTTAATTAACAACATGCTGAGTAATCGTGTATTCAAAGTCCATCTAAATAATTCCTGTAGTAGGTCCAAAATGCTGAACAATAGTTTTCCACACAGGGTTCCGTCCTGGCGCCATTACTTTTTAATTTGTACATTCATGACATTCCTGACACAACAGCATAAAAATTTGATAACGCTGATGATTGGACCCTGTCCATTCAAAATAAAGACATGGGTATGGATGTCTTGGAAGATTTGCTCTCAACTGACCTGGCGATAATTAATGATTATTTTCGAACGTGGAGTTTATTTCCTAATCTAAGTAAAACCGAGAGTTCTTGTTTCCACTTAAACAACAAACTGGCAAAACACGAACTATCAGTGTTATTTAACGGCACTGTCAATAAATACAATCAACAGCCAAAGTACCTGGGTATTACTCTCGATAGAACTCTTTCTTTTAAACTCCACCTAGAAAATACGTCAAAAAAACTTAAAATGAGTAACAATATATTGCACAAACTGGCAGGCTCGATATGGGGTGCTACTCCAGCTACCCTCCGGGCAACTGCTCTAAATCTGGTTAACTCACTCAGTGACTGAGTACGGTGCACCAGTCTGGTGGAATAGCACACATACTGAAAAAATTGACTGCCAGCTGCATGCCACGATGCGTACTATAAGTGGTACTATCAGGTCTACTCCTTTACCTTGGCTCCCTGTATTAAGCAATATCACTCCACCTGCACTCAGATGCTCACATGCGCTCATGCGTGAACATAAAAAGGTTACCAACAATATCACGTTACCCTTGCACGAATATTAGCGCGACCATACTCGTTGTCAATTGAAGTCAAGAATGCCTCCACATAAAACTGCCAGCAACCTGCTGGCAACTAATTTTAATATTTTGGATGCCTGGAACACCTCCTGGCATCATTACAATACACATGAGATTTCTATTACTAACCCGACTTCTACCCAACCTGGTTTTGATTTGCCACGTCATACCTGAACCTGGACTACACTAAACCGAATAAGAACGAATCATGGACGTTGTGGTGATTCTTCCTACAAGTGGGGCATTTCAGAGTCCCCTCAATGTGACTGCGGCGCTCCACAACAAACCATAAAACACATGGCAACTGTGTGTCCAGTTCGACGATAAAATGGCGACACCTCAGACATCCATTTGGCAACTCCCGTTGTAGTAGCATGAATAGACTCACTCGATGTAAACATCTAATGTTCAAATGTACTGCCCAATGTTCAAATATTTTACTTTTTACTTTTTAACTAAAAAACGCGCAATCAAATTGATTGTGAGCTCATTTAATGTGAATCCATGTTTTGTTTTAGGTAGATTTCATAGAAAATAATGTGTCAAAAAATCCATACGCTAAATAAAAATAAAGGATTCACAAATGGTTCGTAAAGCAAGCTTTTTTTTCCTATTGAAATAACAATGCCAAAATTGAAATAACAATGCCTAAAACTAAAATAACAATGCTTAATAGTATATTACATACCTAGCGCTGTAAATAGCATTTTACATGCGAGGGAAAATATTGCGCGCGGCGAGTGCAGTACCTTCACGAGCATGGAAAATGGTTTGCAGGTCGAGGTTTGTTATATACTTTTTCTACGACATTGTTTTAATGCCCAAACGCGTATAACTACTTGAAAAAATGAACTACTAAACTAATTATAAATTAAATGCAAATAGTTTACAAATTGTGGTAGGCTTTTCATTATTCTGTGTCAAAATGAATTGAAATATTTGATTTTTAAAAATCAAATTTTTCTTTAATTAAAAAATTTTATTAAAAGTGTTAGGTAATATATATTATATATATATATATATATATATATATATATATATAATATATATATATATATATATATATATATATATATATATATATATATATATATATATATATATATATATACATATATAAATATATATATATATATATATATATATATATATATATATATATATATATATATATATATATATATATATATATATATATGTATATATATATATATATATATATATATATATATATATATATATATATATATATATATATATATATGTATATATATATATATATATATATATATATATATATATATATATATATATATATATATATATATATATATATATATCTATATATATATATATATATATATATATATATATATATATATATATATATATATATATATATATATATATATATAGATATATATATATATATATATATATATATATACATATATATATATATATATATATATATATATATATATATTATATATATATATATATATATATAAATACACATATATATATACATATATATATATATATATATATATATATATATATATATATATATATATATATATATATATATATATATATATATATATATATATATATATATATATAACATATATATATATATATATATATATATATATATATATTATATATATATATATATATATATATATATATATATATATATATATATATATATATGTATATATATATATATATATATATATATATATATATATATATATATATATATATATATATATATATATATATATATATATATATATATATATATATATATATATATATATATATATATATATATATATATATATATATATATATATATATATATATATATATATATATATATATATTATATATATATATATATATATATATATATATATATATATATGAAAATACACTACGTAACACTTTTTTCTCATTGCGTTACACTTTTTGTAATAACCAATTTACATGTCATGGATAGTGTGATGTAATTGATAATTTACTGTGATATGAGTAGAAAAAGTTATTATTACTACTATTTTTTCGAAAAACTACTTGGATAAAACAATTTTCTAAATAAATAGTTTACTATTTTGTGTAAATGTATATTTTTATTTATGCAAATAATACAGAATCGTACTCGTACAAAAAATCTTGTATGCAATTCGGTCATAAAGAATCTTTTTGCTTTCGAGTGATTGTTTCTCTCAGCTAACGCCTCGAGCAACAATTGTACTCTCTAGCGGATGATAAGACATAATTTACGCCCTTAAAACATAAATAGCTATATTTCTTTAGCTACTTATAAGCGGGCGTTATGAACTCATAATTCCCTCTCATAACGCTCCGGTTTTTATGCATGTGTTAATATATCGCGTATCCTAGACATAAAAACAACTTAATATCGTTGTGAAGTATAAATATATTTTTTCCATGAATCAAATCAAAATTACAAATAATTTCTTTGATATTACAATTTCATAAAAAAATTTATTATGCAATCAATTTTTTCTACTTCTTATATACTTTTTTACTTACTACTATTACATACTTACCCGTTTCTTTCCTATTGAAATTCATTTTCAATATTTTTAATTCATTCATTGATTATCCGTTATAGAATAAACAAAAAATTAGAACTTTTAGTGAAATTGTGTATGTACGAGTAATTCTCGTATGCATAAATCCATTCTAATAGGGATTTCGTATGCATTTTCTTAAAGATTAATCCAAAGAAAACAAATTGAGAATGAAATCAAGTAAAATATTGATTTCTGTTTTTTTAATAAAATTAAATAAAAAGGAAATAATTTAGAATAATTTATTGTTTGTTTATATCTTGAACTAACATGAATAACCGATGGGTTGGAAGGAAAGAGAGTGCCATTTTATAGAGATCACTCACAAAATCGTTTTGTAAAAGTGCTAACAAAACTTTTTTGTGAACTTGCCAAAAAATGCTAAACTTGATACAAAATTTTGTATAGTCTATTTGACTTTTTTAAATCTGAAAAAGAAATTGTAAACTAACCAATTGTTTTTGTAATTTGGATTACAAATGTACAAAATCATAAATATTTCTAGATACAAATTTTTTTCATTCTTTTAACAAAAATATTGTTGAGATGTTGATTTTTTTAAATTTTAAATCATATCTCACTTATCCATAACAAAATAAAATTCAGTTGTACAAACATTTGTAAAATTTTGTCAATAGAAAAATGAGATTCCACAATTTTTATAGTCAAACTTAATACGAATATTGTCGATTTTTTTTTAAACTTTACAAAAAGACTTATGCAATTTAAAAACAAACACAATTTTTACAAAAAAAACTTTTCTTTTACAAATGCTTTATAAATTTTCATAAATTGAAATTATGTATAACCAAAATTGGTATTAAACAATTTCAGTTTCAATTTGGTTGTCTAAGTAAAAATTCGCAGATATTTTTTAAAATTGTGATTATTTAGCAATGTATATTCATGATAAATAGTGATAGTGATAATACATATATGTTAAATTTAGAAGACATACTCTATGCACAGGTGAGAAATGTTACATATTTCGATATTAATAGGCCACATACCGATTGCGTAGATATTGGAATTGACTCTAAGAGATAATGGATGAACTGAATTGGATCAGATCTATAACAAATTTCAAAACCTACGTAATCTGTGGCATCCAGCATAAAGTAAAAAGATATCACAACTTTTTCATTGTTTTTTTAGATGCTGAAATTGATTTTACAGTGCTCCCTCAGTTGAAAAGTTTAGGCTGTAATAATATAACGGCGTATTAATATGTTTTAAATTTGTTTTTTTAAATGATGCAGGAATTTCAAAATAAAAATATAACATAAAAAAATATAATAAAAATATCTTATAATTTTTAATAATTTATATTATCATATTTATTTTTAATAAAAATATTTATTTTCAATAAAAATATGTTATAAATAAAAAATATTAATAAAATAAATGTTGGCAAAAAATTGTGTTTTATTTATTAACGAAGAACTAATATATATGAATGACTGTTTTACAAAAAAATAAATATTATATCCATAAATGTCTTTTGTTGACCTAATAAAAAAATTTGTTATTTTTCTAAAACGTTTGTGCAAACAAAAATTAATTTTGAGGATTTTACAAAACATTTAATAAAATCAAAAATGTCTCGGGGATTTTTACAATTTAATTTATAAAGTTTACAATCTTTTTCTCTCTCTCTCTCTGGCGTTTACATCCCATGAAGGGATTTTGCCGTCTGTGCCACCAGCTTCCAATCATCTCGTTCCATGACCAGTTGACCCCAGTTTCGACATCCTATATCACGAAGGTCTTGGATGATGTCATCACGCCAGCGTTGTCTAGGTCTTCCTCTTCGACGAACACCAGCTGGTTGTTGTTGGGACGCTTTTTTTATCATTCTTTCCAATGGAGCCCTTTCTACATGACCAAACCATCTAATCTGGTTGGATTTAATGAATCCGATTACATCGCAGCCTCCAAGAAGCTGTCTGATTTCATGATTCATTCGGATTCTATACTGATTTTCAGCAACTTTACATGGACCATAAATTGTTCGTATGACTTTCCTCTCGAATGTTGATAGAATTCTACAATCGGAGGAAGTCAGTGTCCAGCTTTCACTTCCAAATGTGAGCACAGGTCGGATTAATGCTTTGTAAAGTGTGAGTTTGCACGACTGCGAAAGATGTTTGGATCGCAAAAGTTTTGAGTATGCGTAGAAAACTCTGTATGCGGCTGAGACACGAGCTTTAATATCTACCTGCATGTCATTTGACGATGTTATTACAGATCCGAGGTATTTGAAGTTTTTTACACGTTCCACTTCATAGTCGCCAGTATTCAGATTGCCGGGAGGTATATTCCTGGATGTTGTTAAAAGTTTAGTCTTGCCGGTGTTAATGCATAATCCAAGTCGTTTAGCATTTCTTTCAAGCTGAGAGAGACTATCCTTGATGTCGCTTGTTCTACGTCCGAGAAGCACAATATCATCTGCATAGCCAAGAACTTGACTAGATTTGTTATATATGCAGTTTTGTGTCTCAATTCGGCTTTTTCTTATCGCGTACTCCAGCGCCAAATTAAATAGTATGGGCGCGAGTGCATCACCTTGTCGAACACCTGATGTTATATCGAAAGGATCAGAAACAGACCCTTCGATTACTATTCTACAATTTGATCCCGATGTTGTGAGCTTGCACAGAGAAACAAGTTTCTCTGGGATACCAAGGCATATGAGTGCGGACCAGAGGTTGTCGCGGATGATACTATCATATGCTTGCCTGAAATCAACGTAGAGCTGGTGAATGCTGATGTTGTACTCCCAACATTTTTCCAGAATCATCCTTAATGTAAAACATTGATCTGTGGTTGAGCGGTTGGGACGAAAACCACACTGATAGTCACCTATGATAGATTCGGCGAACGGGATGAGTCGAGCAAGTACAACATTAGCTAGTATTTTATATGCAGTGTTCAACAGTGCGATGCCACGATAATTTTCACACTTTAGACGGTCACCTTTCTTATGTAGCGGAACAATGAGAGCTGTTTTCCATTCAGCAGGTAGTTCTTCTTGGTCCCAGATTGCAAGAATCAGATCGTATATACGTGAGACCAGAGCTGCTCCTCCATTTTTCAGAAGTTCTGCGGGAATTCCATCGAAACCTGGTGATTTGCCATTTTTCAGTTTTTTAATGGCAGCTTCCACTTCTTCTATTGCTGGGTAAGGGACAAAAATCTCCTCAGTTGATGGAGCAATTGCTCGAATAGGATGAACTTCGTTCGTCCTATTGAGTAGGTCTTGAAAGTGGGATCGCCACACTGCCAGCACATCACGTTCACTTGTTGTAAGTTCATTATTTTCATTTTTGATGGCTGTAGATCTTGGGTGGAAATCTTTTGTCAGATTCCGTGCATTGGCAAAGCACTCTTTTGAATTTCCGTTGGCCGCATGTTGGTTGATGTATTCGATGCAGCTTTTCATGTGTTCGCGTTTTTTTTTACGTAGAAGTTTTGCTGAGGCTTTCCTGGCGCATAGATAATCAGCTTGGGAGCTTCGGGTGTTCCTTGTTAACCATTTTTCTCGCAGTTTTTGTTTATTTTCAACGGATTGGCGGCACTCGTCGTCAAACCATTCGTTGTGTGATTTCGGTGGTCGTTTTCCGATTGTAGTTTGTGCTGCGGCTATAATGGTTGATTGAAGCGTTTGCCATTCTTCTTGTATGTTTAATGGCATCTCAGAAGAGATGTCATGCTCTTCTATGTTTTGTGTTATTATTTCCTGATATCTATTCAGCGTTTCCGGTTGTTTAAATGCTTCGACATTCCAGCGCACGGTCTTTTTTGCTTGTCTGTTAAATGTAGATGACAACTTGCACTTGTACTTAAAGATGACAAGCATATGATCGGTGTCCACATCAGCACCTCTGTATGATCGAACGTCAGTTATACCTGTAGAGTGTCTCTTAGAGATCATGACGTGATCGATTTGATTTTCCGTTCTTCCGTCATTTGATTTCCACGTTGCCTTGTGAATTCTCTTTTGAGGGAAGAAAGTGCTGGAAATTACTAGATCATACATCATAGCCAGCTCGGCTGCGCGAAAACCGTTATTGTTACTGGTATGATGCAAGCTGTTAGGGCCGATATGTGTTTTAAGTTCTGCAATCCTACCGATTTGAGCATTAAAGTCACCTACCACGATTTTTATATCGTGCCGCGGGATGTTATTGATGACTTCCTCGATTTCTATTAAGAACAGGTCTTTAATATCATCTGCTTTATCTTCAGTAGGTGCATGAACATTGACGATCGTTACATTGAATTTTTTCGTGCGGATTCTCAGTGTGCATAACCGCATATTAATTGGGCAGAAGTCGATAACATGCTGATTCACGCGACGGTGTATAAGAAAGCCAACTCCAAATTCTCCTCCGTTTTGATGACCGCAATAATACAGAGTGTATCCTTTCGCTGTTTCATGGATTCCACTGCCTGGCCATCTTAGTTCTTGTAATGCCACTATATCCAGTGTGTAGCTCTCGACTTGTTGGGTGAGTTTTAGGAGATCTCCTGGTCTTCTAAGGCTTAGCACGTTCCAGGTTCCTATTTTTAAATCGTAGTCCGGGTACAGTTTCCGAGGTCGTTCCAATAATGAATCCGAGATATTCCGAGGCCTGTGTACAGAATTCATGACAGTAATTTTTTTACGGAAATGGGGTGTTAGCCCTTCGCCCAACCCAAATTTTCGTGAATGGGTTCGTTCTGCATCTTAAGGTCACCAGAAACAACCTTTTTACACGTTTATATAGCGAGCCGCTTGATCCAAGACAGACGCCCGCTGAAAGCCGCCCCTAACATGGAGAACAGACGCTTTCTACACATTTATATAGCGAGCCGCTTGATCCAAGACAGACGCCCGCTCCAAGCCGCCCCTAACATGGAGAACAGACGCTTGAGTTGCATTGGTTTTATGGCGCCAATGACTCGCCATGGTGCAGAATCATTGAGTATAAGCAGTATTTACTCTGCCCCTCTCAACTACACCAACCTAATTCTGTTAGCGTTACCCAGGTAGCACGGCGTGGACGTAGAATTTCGGATTTTCGCTACCCTTTACAATCTACCCTTTACAATCTTTTGCTGGATGTTAATAAAAGAATTTGTAGTGTTTACAAATAATTTTTTGTATATGTACAATATTTATTGTAAAAATGTAAATTCAACAAAAATTTTTGTTTGTTGTATATTTATAAAAAAATTGTAGAACGTATGTAGAATTTTGTTAGTTTCACTTAGTTTTTTTTTTGAGTGATTCATTCATTACTAAGATTTCCTATAATAGACGCGTCCGAAATAACTGAAATAACTAAATTTTCAGAAGAACTTGTCTACAATTTTCTCAGTTGTTCACAAAATTTTAGTCAAATCGAAAGCGGCTGGAATGTATTATCTTAATAATTGATGAAACAAACATATAGGCCAAAATATCTGAACTAGTGTTTCCAATTATCCGTGATTTTAACTATCCGGATATCGAATAGTATGTAAAGTAGTTATCCGGATATCCGGATAATAATCCGGATAATGCCTTTAATAAAGACAATAGTTTAAAAAAATTAAAATCAAATCAAAAGCAATCAAAATTTATTTTCATCTGAAAAATAATATTTAAAAAATACAAGAGCGTTTAACATTGAAAACTGCAAACGATTTCTTGTTTTTATTAGCTTTTCTAGGGTAGGAATGAGTGTTTTACGTGCGCTTTATAAATTAAATTCCTTGTCTGGTAATGAATAATTATTTGAACGAATAACTTTACTATTTTCGATTGGTGAAATCGTATTTTTCAATTCCATGACTAATGTACATTCGGTGAGTTCGGCCGGATTTGGAGAACTTTCCTTTCAGTATCTTATTGATCCGCCATTATTAACTAAACATTTTCGGATGTTTTGGTATCCGGAAACAATCTTTTAATTAACTTTTTTGCATAAATGATAGCTGATGTTTTAGAAACATAGCTCAAATCGTTAAAATTATCATTTCGGGATAATGTTGAATCCTGCAACAACATCATTAATGAAACTAGCTCAACATTTTTCCTTTTGTTAATAGAGTGTCTTAATGTGATTAACTTTAAAAATTTATAAATTACTCAAAATTGAACTGTTAATTATGACACGGAAAAATACTGTTTTTTGTTTGAAAATATAAAACTGCATTCCAATAATAATTCCCCTCCTAAATGGTCTCCAAATTCTAAATCGTGCTAAATTTAAAAATTTAGCATGATATCGTTCCAATTTATTTCTTCTAAATAATTATAAGCTTGAACACCGGTGACAAAAATCATATAATTGTTATTGAATTGTTTGCATTAAAAACTAGAAAATAATTTATAGTTTCAAACATCAAAGTGAATAAATAATTAAAATAAATAAATTTTCTCTAACGGAAGTTGACCAAAAACTGATTTGATACACAATATTCAATAATATATTGTTCTGATATTTAATAATACAAAAACTTTAAATTTTATAATAGAATTTAAAATTCTTAACAATTTTGAAATTAAACTTGAAGTTAATGTTTAACTGTTAGCTCAAATAAGTCTACAATGCAAGTATTGGATTTAGTCAACTTGAAAATATGCTAAATCATTTTAGTATTGCGGAGACCATTTAGCATTCTATTGGAACCCAGTCTAAATTAAACTTCTAAAAATTCAAATACAAAACAATTGCTGGAATGATAAATCTTAGATCAACAAAACGAAATCGTCTATTATGAAAAAATTAGTAGTAGCTGATTAAAATTTTTAAAAAGGTAAATAGCGCGAACAATTTTTTTTGCTTTAATTTAGTTATCCGGATATTTTTTGTGAATTAACCGGATATCGGATAGCAAGATTTTTACGCATTATCCGGATAATTTCAATCCGGCTTAAGCCGGATTGGAAACACTAATCTGAACTAACAATATATATTTGAACCGGACCATTTTCTTTAGACTTCACACAAGGAGTATATAGGCGAAATACGAATTATGTGTTTTATAGAATAATTTTGAAATGTTTAATTTGAGAACAAGGTGGTCCGAAAGATTTCTGGAAATTTAAATGCAGTGTTACTTTAAAATCAAATTACAACAAAACGGCTCTTCTGATATCAGCCGCTTTATGTGCGCTGGATAGGCAATTGTCTGGTGTAATTAAAAAAAAATGCGCAATAAAATGTTTACTTACACTGTGAATTAGGTTTTGTTCCAAAGATATTAATATGTAGAGATGTGCATATCTAGTCTATGTGAAATAGTCTCGAGTGCCTTCAATCCCCGAAGATTTAAAAAAAGCGTCCGCACCAACACCTCAGAACGTATGTTGTTGTGGGACCTAGTTCTTAAAATGTATCTATGTGTTGTTGTGACACATATTGTAATCCTTATTACACAACACTTTTTATAAAAATAACTCAGGCTTTTACACTGACCTACTGAAAAAAAAATACACGTAAACTTTTTGCTTACACTGTTAAAAATATAAAGAAACTAAGATTTTAAAAATGACGCTTATGCTGTAGGTAAAACATTTTTTGAGTTTTTTTTTTACTCATATACAAGCTTTCATATACACAAACCTTATCCCCAAACATGACATTTTCAGAAATTTTTGGACCACTCTGTTCAACTATAACACTTTAAAAATTTTCTAGAAAAACTATTTTTTTTTATTTCGCCTATAATAGTTGAACGTCAAGTTTATGAAGACAATCAAAAGCGATCGGGTTTAGCGTCGGTCAGCCAGATGTCGAATTCAAATATAAAGTAAATTTTTACGAATTAGGCATATAATATTATTTTAGGAAATTGTAAGAATATATCTGGACTCAGTCAATAAATTGATAACTCTGTTAACATTTAACAATCGCTTAATTATTTTTCCCCTCTTGCCCCTGTTATGGATTTTGGACTTGGAATTGGAAATAATATCAGGAAAATTTGAGGAATTGCGTGCCTTAAGATTTAAGTTTCCGACTGGCTAGTTTCCTCTGCCCAGCACAAATGCTGAATTGCACAGAAAAGTCCCACAAGAAGACGGATTCAAATGAGCAAGGAATAGAATCTCTTGAAAACCAAACAAATTTGGGGAACCAAAACCACCACCCACAACACATAAAGTATAATTATTACATTGAAAAATTAAAATGTTTCACTCACCCCCATTATTTGAATTTGATCTAACTCTTAGTGCTTCTTGCACGATTGCCAAGCATATTGAATAACATATAGTAATCACTCTAATAAAACCATTAATCGTTGCGCCAATAGTACAGACTGTTGTTGAATAACAATAATATAATAAAAATCGGCGCGCCAATGGTACCGACGAATGTTGAATATGAATAATAACAAATCAATATAATAATAATCGTTGCGCCAATCGTACCGGCGATTATTGAATATGAATAATACACCAATACAATAGCCAATCGTTATAACAATGATTATAATGAATATTATAAAAGCCTTTACTTGATAACTTTTATTTCAACATATCAGACATATAATATCTAGAAAGATTGACATTTATTTGTTATATATATAATGATCAGTGATCGCTAAATATCGTTCTAGTTTTCTTTAACTTGTTAAACAATAAATGAAATCAAAACAAGAACATGTATATACACTCATTATTTCGCTAATCAACAAATAGTAGAAAAACACCCGCCCAGCCCACAAAAAAAGTAGTATATAATATAAATATATTCATAGTTTATAACAAATAAGTATTTTCTTTCTTTTATTTAATTTTTTTTTGTTCACTTGCATAAGATTTTAAAACTGAAGTAATTCAATAATTTTATGTAAGAATAAAATTTCCTTTTCCCTACAAATCAATAATTAATTATTTTAATAAATTGTCGCTTTGGAAAATTATTTTAGAAAATTAAATTCACTGAGTGAACTTTTAAATTTACTAAATAAAGTCGAATTGAACCAGCCTTCTCCTTTTTGGATTAAAACTATACAACCAATTTACGGATTCGCTGTAAGAGCACACACTCGCATTAAACTGGTGTTAAACCAAGATAGTTAAGAAAAAAATATCTTTTTACTCTTTTGTGTTTCTCATAAATCTTTATGATTTAACTTAAAAAAAATTAATGGAAGCAACTTCATATAATTAACAATTGTTTTTATTATATGTAAATATTTAAAATTAAAACAGTCATAGTTGTAATCCAAAAAAAAAATTAATTTTTACTGACAGAAAATGTTATGCAATCATGTCTTGCTTAACGTTTTATCATAAGAAAACACAAAATCCATTTAATTTTATGATTGGTTAACATTTCCAACAATTTCATAATAACATTTAATCACTGTTATTTTGTTAATTTTAAAACAATCACATCAAAATATTAATATTTTATGTACATTTTTTGATTGTTCCCCCTTTATTTAGTCATGGTTCACTTAATTGTGTTTTGTTTCCAAAAGTGGAAAAATATTGTTCGCAACATTAACATAATATCACAGAAAAATATTTCGCGTTTATTTACCGAAAGAACTTCTAATATTATTTTATATATTTTTTAATGACCAAAAAAATGTATTCATTAAAGGTATATGAAGATATTTTCAACCTAACACAGGCAGCTCTAACAATAATAATACAGTCATTTCTTACTATTAAACTATGAAAACATTAAACAATTTAGGATTAATTTCATAAATAATATCTGGCTGTTTACGACGTTTAACTGTAATTCATATTTAGTTTATCATGTTGTCTCTTTTTTTGCATTTCAAAACAATAAATCTGTTAATATGTTTCAATGTATGGATAATTAGGTACTTTATTTTTATTTATTTTGTAACGATGTGAAACACACATAACTTTTAAAACAAAAACAGGAATAAAGAAAAATTAAAACTGTCGTAGATGCGTTGGTATTAAAATCACAAATAAGGTGGTTTGTTCTGCTATGATTTAAAGGAGATGTTTTCGCAATATCAATAATTGATAAACTTTGGAGGATTTTATTATTTTAGACTTATTAGTATGACTTTTCTGTCTGTTTCATTTTTTTTTGCACATGGTAGAATATTTTTGGGAGGGTTGATTTTTTGTGATACAAAACGAAAAAGCATCAAAACGACTGAGATGGATGGAAATCGGCAAGCCACATTTTTATATATAATAAGTTTTGTTCTTAGCTTTCGAGCAATTAATTTGAAATTGAGATATTTGTAAACATTAGTGAGTGAAGATAAAAAACGAAAAGAAAAGTTTTAAAGAAAAGTTTTGTTTTAATAAAATAAATAAATTAAAAATTTAGTCAAAATTATTTAATTGGAAATTGTGTTTATCTTTCAAGAATAAAAAACAACAAAAGTTTAAGTAGCAAACGTTTTTTGTTTAAAATCAATTACCAATAAGTAAAGATAAAATAACACAGTTTTTGTGGTACACTAGTCTACCTAGTGTGCAAATCATTGTTGAGAGTGATAAAGCCGATAATTTGGTGCAGGAACGAAATTAAATTCACTCATGGTGTCATAGAAAGCATAGCTTTGTAAATTGAAAATATTGTCAAGTGATACGGTGTAACAGTACAATAACACTAACTAGTTTTTAAAAGAAAAAAGAAATAAATAAGCATTTTGATGGAATAGCGGAAATACTGTTAATGGTATAAAAATATAGACACCCATTAAAGTAAAAAAAGGTTTCCACAAAAAACACTGGATTATGATAATAGATTAAAACAATTCGTCTTAACACTTCAAAATTTTTTTTGAAGTGTATAAGACGAATTGTTTTATTCTAATTTAATTTAATCTTTAATCTAATCTTATTAGCACTTCAAGTAGTTCATTCAACAAGTTTAAAAATAATCCAGTAATTATGGGTTGTGATTAGAGATGTAAAATGCCGTATTTTATTTTTTTTGTATAATAAAGCTTATTATACATTGTATTATACAAAATTAAATACCGTATATTCTGTACAAAAGTGTAATAGCCGAGATAACATGTGAAGGGTATAACAACAAAAAATGACTTTCATCAGCATTTTGAATTACATCTAATTCATTTTTTCTAAATATCTGAATTTGAATATTTTATCGTTATTTGTATCTATATGGGTATTTTCAGCGTTGTGGACGCACGTTTTTTTTTTATTTTTTAGTTTTCTTAAAAAGTTGAAATATTTTGAAGACTATGTTCATATTGTAGATTTTTTAGTACTATGTATAATGTTCTTTTAATGAAACTTTACTTAACATGTTGTATTGAAAATTATGACTAACACAACACTTAAAATACATATGGAAAATTGTGTACTTTGTAGCCCACGGTTGTGTTAGTCATAATTTGCAATACAACATTTTAAGTAAAGTTTCATTAAAAGAACGTTATAGTACTTCAAAATCTACATTTTTTAATATGAACATAGTCCTCAAAATATTTCAACTTTTTAAGAAAACTAAAAAATAAAAAAAAAATGTGCGTCCGCAAGGCTGGAAATAACCATATATTATATATATTCCTTAAATGAATGCTAATAAGACCTATATAATCATCTGACTCTAATTCATGTGGATGGTCTGATCAGCAAAACTATCCTGATGCTTAGTTAAATTTATTTTACCTTCATTCGCTGCCTGCTACTGTATTTGTTTTTTATTGAGATTGGACCCCTACCATTTCCCATGAATAAACTGTTAGAGGTCTTAATCATGTTTATCATAAACGAGATAATTACTTTTGGTATGATTTAGGCTGCATATCGAAAATGATGTGTCTGTTACAGTGAAAGAGGCAGAACAATGCAAATTAGAGATTCTGAAGAACTACAAACTATATTAAATCAAGTTATATAATAAATACAACTGCTATCGGTTTCATAATGGTTATTTTGAGATTACTGTGCATGCACTGAAAAAAAAATTGAAGTTCATGACAACCTCATCTCGAAGTTGACAGTTGATTATTCATGCAAAGAAAAATTATTTGCAAACAATTTCACTGTGATTGGGACAACTACACGATAACATTTTCCTAACAACAGAATGAGGTTTATTTAAAATATAAAGTGTTATATCCAATATAACAGTAGTTGAATAAAGATAATAACTATTTCCCTGAAAAAAATTTTCTTTGGCCTTATATCATGAATTTTTCATTTTAAAGTTTAAGTATTTGAGATTAATTGAACTATATTTTATTTTCACATAAATATTTCGTGTGATTGTCTCAACTTCATCGATTTATAATTGTAGAGTTGTTGAAGCAATTACGTAGTTTGATTCGCCATATGTGACCGCACGCGGAGGTTGAGACAATTGCATTTCGATTGGAAATAGGACATGTTTTTTTCAGTGTGGTTGATAAATCTAAACGTATAAAAGAATCGTTCTACATGTTATCTGTGGCTACTCAAAGCTATTAAATTGAGTGATAAATCCATGTTTCAAAATTTTGATTTGCTCCATTACAAAATTCACTGTACGGTTGCTTCTCAGCAACTATAATCGATTGTTGATATTTGTGTTCTGTTGATATATTAGAACAATCTCGGTACAACAGAAACTTAGAAAATTATTTAGAAACGCACACTAGCAAGGCGTACAAATAATTCGTTTCCTCGGCGTCGTTTATATCTTATGGATTTAATAATAGGCATATTTTCACAACGATAAATTCTTTTAATAATCCACGCGCAATTTTATAGTGAAAGGCCTATTTGCTACTTTGCGCGCCATCAGAATAAAAAATATGTTTTATAGTAAAATACCTCGTATTTTACAACGTTTTGGACAATACAGTATTTTACGCATAATACCGCGTATTATACAATTGCATTAATAGTATGTTACATAACGAGCTTGGAAATTGAGTAATATCGTGCGAATGAGAATCTTGGCGAGCAAATAATAGACACTTTCCAGCGAGTTTTGTACACTCTTTTTCCCAAGACCATATGAATTATTAGACATTATCATTGATAATTTATTTTTTAACATCATTTACAAAATTTATCGTAATATTATTATTTTGACAATTAGTAAATGTTATATGGCGTGCAATTGTTTGATTCAGATTAGATAGTGTGTTAGTTAGTTTGATAATATTAGTGTCAGTATTATTCCAGGATTCTTCCAGTCGAGTTGTTGTATCCTGGAGTATTCCAGTAGTGGATTTTAAATGAGATTGTGATGAATTTACTGCCTGGAAAATGGTATTTGCAACCTGCATCTTGTTTGTTAGGGATTCATCGATGTAGCTTTCTGCCACGGTGGTGGATTTCCACCCACCGTGGCGTTTAAGCTTGGTAATGTCAATACTGCGTCTACCAATATCGTTGCCAATGACCGACGAAAACAATGTCCAGTATAGAGTTTTGGGTTTTCCAGGTGCAAGTAGGTGGCTATTTCTCTTGGCATGAAACCAAATTTATTGACGCGCCTCTTGGCTGCTTGGTGCACCTTTTCTTCAGGTAATTTAAAAAGAGCCGCTTTTCGTTTGCATCAGATGGTCTGAGCATTGCGTATTTCTTAAAATATTCATAGAACTTGCCAGTAATGGTAAATGAGCGTGCTTGTTTCGTTTTGGTATCTTGTATGTGAATTAAGGCGGCTGATTTTAAATCTTCCACAGCGTCTTTCTTTAGTTGAGCTAATTCCTGTTTTCTACATGCACTCTAAAACGTTTTTGTTGAAAATTACTACAATTAATGTAGGTTACTTGTTGCCAGCAATTATTGTAGTAAATTCGCATTGCGGTGTGACTTTAAAATATTTACACTAAAATTGAGGAAATTACATAATGATATATATTAGGGCTATTATTTTGAAAACGTACCTACATCGAAAAAAAAACAACTATTTTTTAAAAATCTGAAATTTTGATATATTGTTGGCATTGACGAAAGGAAAAAAGTGATTTCCTCTTTAATTTTTTGAGTACTCTGAATCGGAGTTATACGCGGTTGAATTTTGAGGCTTTTTCACGTAGTTTTGGTAATGGTGGCAATGTTTTGTGAATAGGTGCCACAAATTTTATCCGACTTACGTATATTTTTGCAAGTAAAAAGGAAAATAATTGAATAATTGAAATAAGTAAGTTTAAAATTAATAACTTTTCTCTTTTCCGCTAGGCGGCGCGTAAAACCTTAGTTTACTTCAAAGCTCATATCACAAAAAGTCCCTTTTTTTTTGTTTTTCACAAATTTTAAAGTAAACATATGCAGCTATGAAATTGAGAAATAAAAAGTCAGCAGCAATTCAATATGGATTTTTTCTTACGATTTTTTAAAGTTTGGTATATGAAAAATTCACATGTGTTTTTTTATTAAGCTAATAATCCTGTACTAAATGTGGATATAATAAATTAAACATTTCATATTTTAACACCTGCAATAAATTTGAACCATTTTCTGTGCGGTTAAATGGTTAAAAACTTATTAAAAATTAATTTAAGTTAAGTGGTAAAATAAAGGAATTTAAATTATTAAAAGGGTCTGTAAAATGTTTATTCATTTTAAAAAATGTCTGTTCAGCCCCTTTTTACTAATTAAAATCTCATTAGAGACTCATAATTTTAACATTTAAAATTTCTAATGACGCCCACAAACGGTTTTTGGAACAAATTATGCTTGCATCCAATCAAAATATATTAAATTGTACCTACCTAATTTTACCTGATTCTACCTATGTCAAAACTATTTAAAAGGTATATGGGTAGTTCTACAAACATAGGAATTTTGGACGGCTCTGCTTATTTCGTATATTAATATGAAAAAAAAAAATTTTTTTCACTTGAAATTTGTAAACCTTAACTATGTCCAGCTGGTCACCAAAAATAAACTCGTTTCGAAATATATGTCTTAGAAAAAAAATTATTCAAAACGTCAAATTATCAGTCCCCTGGCGTGTCCCACCTTGAAATTCAAAGCTGGTAAACTAAATAATCAATGATTCTAAGTGTGTAGAGACAAATTTACACTGTAGTAATAATTTTGAATAATGATGCTTTAATAATGTGTAAATAATCATAACATTACTCTATATTTCATATAAGATATATCCTATTAAAGTTTGACCCACCAATTTGTTATTATTCTCCTGCCCAATCAAAACACATTGAAAATATTGGAAATTCATATTTCTATCAAGTTATCGCTCGTCACAGCAATTAATTAAAGTTCAATAAATATAATATTGCAAGTGTTTTACTTAGTCCGAGGTTTTATCATTCAAAAGTCATCATTAGTAGCAAGATCGTGTGTTGTCCAGTCAAATAATCAGTCCCCTGGCAAGTATTTTCGTAAAAAGTATTTTAATTACAGGTAATTTTGTAATTTTATACGTCGTGAATCTGTATTGCCTTGGTATAGAATCCGTTTATTTTTTTTTTTTAGACGTAATTTTGTCATTTTTAAGCGAAATACTGATAAATTATCAGTCCCCTGTTCTCAGTCCCCTGGAAGATTTAAAAGCGGGCAGACTTAGATAAATGTTTATTTCGTATTTTGAGATAATATTGAGATAATTTTGAGTTAATTTAGGATTAAGAAGGATATTTTTTAATTTTGACTCTTGTATTTTTTTGTTTTTTTTTTTTTTGTTTTTTTTTGTTTTTTTTTTTTTTTTGTCTGGCCACATTCAGAAAAGTTGAAAGAATGTCATCAACTTTAACTAAATTTAGTTGCCAGAACTTATACGCAAAAAACATGTCGTGCCGTAATAAGCTCGTAATAATATGTGATTGCCTTAGAGCAATTATATTCAAAAATAACGTTTAGACAAGATAATACATAATAGAAATGCCTTTCAAATTGTGCTGTAACTTGTACGGTCTCAAAAATCATAAGCGGACATCAAAAAATGTGAAACTGGTCACACCAGCTGTTATTCAAAAAGATGCGACCCTAAATTTCACTTTGCGTGATGACCAGTTTATATGTGAAACATGTGGCTTTTATATCTATAAAAATAAGGTAAATTTAATTTTTATATTAAAATGAATAAAAATTCATATGCAACTAATATTTTCTACAGCAGCTTTCATGTTCGGAAACTATCGACATTGAAATTATTTCTATAAATCAGGATGTTGAAAATGTTCCAACGAACGAAAATATTCAAATACCTCCAGCATCTTTAGATTCATCACCAGTTTCGGTTGATACTATATCTCCACCAGTTCCTGAACTACTTAATGACACTTTAGAAGATATTAACAATGTTCTTGGAATGTTAGCCAAATCTCCTATCAAACAAAAACATATTACAACAGGAAGTTATAAAAAAATTGCAAGTGTCACATCGGCAATAAGTCAAAGAATATTTCAAGTAGATTCAGTTAAAGTGTTATCACCAAACGAGGAATGTGAATATACATCATGGCTTATGAACCTTAAAAAGGAATTTAAAGATGCCATTGCTCTATAAATCAAAACAAGTGTTTTTGTTGACAATTCTACCACGTAAATTTTGGTCAAATCAACGTATCCAGGATACTCAATGATAACGCAGAATGAGATAGAAGCTGTACAATAAAGTTCAATAAGCTCAAGCCACAATCCACCCAATCGTAATTTACTACAAATCATGTAATGATAAACAAGAGGTCTTATCTTTTGTCATTATATCTGATCATTTAATGCATAACACAGTTGCAGTTCATAAATACCAGGAAAGGTGTATTGAATTCAATAAAAAACAGCAAGAAATATATCCAAGTATCAAAAAATTTTTATATTTTACTGATGGTTCAGCAGCTCAATATAAAAATAAGAAGAATTTCATAAATCTCTGCAAACAGATTGATGATTTTAAAATACCTGCAGAATGGCATTTCTTTGCAACTGCCCACGGAAAGGGTCCATCCGATGGGATTGGAGGAACACTTAAAAGAGAAGCCCGGAGAGCTTCGCTTAAAGGAGAAAAAATATCAACAGCAAGGGAATTATTTGAATGGCCGGAAATTTGGTCGAAAAAAACCAACTACGTTATGAAGTTTTCATATGTGTCTTCAGGAGATATCGAATTACAGGAGCAATTTCTCTCGATGCGGTTTTCGGACATTAAAACCATAAGTGGAACTTAAGGATTCCACTGTTTTTACCGGATAACACTACACCCGATAAAATAATTGCCAAAATGTTTTCTTTTTCTGATAATCATAAATATTTCAATTTAATTTGCGTTTAAATTGCGTGATGAACCGCAATGTTTTTACCATCCATGGTATTTACACTCGTAAAGCACGTTACCGATCATTGACTCAATTGCATGAATTTACTCAAATAATTCTGCCGCAAGAAGACACTTTGTTGAGGTAAAAATGTCCTAATTTACGAGTTTGTAGATTATATTGATGTTGAGATTTTACAAACGCTGATTTAAGATTTGCTTGAACACAACTCCTAAGTACGGCCAGATTCAACTCTTCGTTGACAGTCTTATTAAGGAAGTGAAGGAATTTCATAAGCTGATAAGTCATCCTATCTAAGATTGGATGTTGACCAAACAACAAATAACACAGGGATTATTGGGTGAAACTATGAACAGCGGCTCGCGAGACATAAGCTATCTCCCCAGATGAGAATGCCATGTGGTGGGTCGACCCTTCAGAAGCGCTCGTAAGGCAGCGAAAACTGATCTATTCACCCTCGTCGATGCGTTGCGTTGAGAACTGTAGACTCCAGTTCTAACATGCCGAATATTAAAATCCGATAATAAGTTCTGAAACGATTTACTTAACCACACTGAAAAAATTGTAGTTAAAATACAACAAACAATTGTCTGTTCAATTTACTTAATGGACATGTTGCTTAAATGCCAGTTTTCAACAAACATGCTTGTTAAATAGTTTTAACAACACTTTCCAACTATTCGTTAATTTTCGTTATTGAATAAAATAAATGAAAATAAAATGAATATAAACCAAAGTTATGAAATATCCCGAGCAGAAATTTGTCAGGGCTCAAGTAAGGCCCTGATTAGATTTGCCCCGAGCCGGATCAGGCATTGGTAGGGCTGCCTGATTGGGTCCTGATCATGAGTGTAACGCTTTTGCCCTATCAGGTCCTGATTGGGATCACCAGATCAGACCCTGATTTGGATAATCGGATCAGGCCCTGATTGGGATATCCTGACCAGACCCTGATATATATTTATATATTATATACATAAATTAATCAAATTAAAATAAAAAAATTACAATGGAAAAAATTAAAACATACATACCACCTTAATGACTATTATTATAGTCTTTCAGCCGAGAAGCTATAACTAAAATATGCATGAAACGATTTCAACTATATATTTCTAAAATGGATAATACTTTAGTGAATTTTAACCAATTGAAATTTCGGCTAGGGGTCAAATACGAAAAACCTGATCAGGGCCGGATATATTCAAATAAGGTTAACAGTAAAAGGGTATTCTAAATCAGGCCCGGAACAGGCCCACATCAGATTGCCCTAATAGGGATTGCCCTTGTAGGACTGACCAGGCCCTGATCACGCCCTGACTGTATTCAGGTTTTCCCTAACTAATTTCTGCTCGGGATACTGTCGAAAATTTTGAATATCTATGGTCTGAAATTTTGTGAACTTAGTGTAAGTACTTACTATAAATGTCTAGTGAATTATGTCTAGCAAAATGCGTAAAAAATTGTGAAGCTTTAATGATTAATCTTACAAATTGTGTACGTCAAAGATATACAATTAATTGTTAAAATCAATCAAATAAAATAAAATGTCAAAAGGGAACAAGCGTGTTCGTTATATTAACAGTAATTACACTTGCTAGTAATCGCTAGTATAATATAAAAAAATTAAAATCTTTTTCTTGTTTTTTTTGCACTAGTTTTGACGCAGGATGGCTCGAAATTTGTAAAGAAATTTAGTGATAAGCAAAGTTTAAAGTTAAATTGTGCTCCAACGGAATAACTGAATCCAATAATTTTTTGTTTGAAAGATACAAAGTAAAGCTTTTTTAAAATAGCTGTTTTTTTGTAATTCTCTACAGAATAGAATTATAATTTTCAAAACGGTTTGATAATTAGGTCTGTAGAATTATTATAGAATTAATTAGTTGTCAAATCGTATTGAACATTTGAATTCTATTCTATATAGAATTACAAAAACAACAGCTAATATTAGATTAGACTTTGAAAAAATATATATAGACTGTTTTTAATTTTTCAAACATTTCAAAAAGGACCATTTTTTCTAAAGCCTCACTAAGGACCTTTCCAACAAAAAAGTCATTCAATCGCATAACTCGTTCGACCAAAAATTAAATTTTATCTTTGCTTGCCACTTAATTTCTAAACAAAATGCGTCACCCTGTGTAAATTCTAGTGAAAAAATAAAAAACGCGTTTTAATTTTTTTTATTAGGTTTCGAGAAATTCGGAAATGATTGATTTAAAACATCCTAGATTCGATTTTCTATCTATAATAATAATTAAATGTTTATTAATACCGAAATCAGTAGTGTGTTTTTCATTTTTATTAAAATTTAAACAAAATTAAATATTTAAAGATTTATTGCGATATATAATAAGTTTTACGATATTTAATTTTATTTAAATTTTAATAAAAAAATAATAAATAAAATTAAAAAGATCAGACTAGTTTTGGTTTCGATAGCATGACTCCGAGCTCTAGCTAGGAACTTATAAAAAAATATAAAGGAAAATTAACTGTCACTTATATATACCTATACTAATAGTATAGTATAAAACAATATAAAAGTCTGTTTGAGCAAATTTAATAAATTTTTATTTAAATAAAAACATTAACGAATTTCAAAAGATTCAAGAACATTATAGCTTCAACGTGAAATTTTTTAGATTTTCATCATTAGAAAACAACTATTGTGGTTTTCTTTGATTAAAAACTTCGAAAAAGTTGAACTTATGAGCCCTGAATGTTAAAAAATGTTCTGAGCAACAGTGGCTGAAATTACGATCAGTTTGTCCTGTAAAATTATATCGGATTATACGATTCTCATAAGTAACTTCCTGAAAAGATGTGCCATTGGGGATATATAATTTCTTTCTAACCAACAAACGATTATGGATTTGTGGTGTATTGCATACAAACCGAAATAGAAAGTAAACAATAAATTCGTTTCAACCTGAGGGAAAGAGAAGTGACAACTTGATTCGAAAATGAACAAATAATCAAGAACGTTGTATAACTAATAAATAACTTAAAAACTTATAGAGTCTTGCAATTTGAAGGCAAGAGAAAAACTGAGTGAAAAAGAAGAAAGCATATCTAGACTGAGATAGGAAACTTCAAATTTAAAATGAGAAAACCACAATCGATTCAAAAAGTTTTGTTAATTTTAAAAGAACGTTTTCGCTTTATTGATCGTGTATCACATTTTAATTTATCTATAAAAGTTTGAGAGTGGGCGAGATGAAGAAGTGGTTAAGACGACAACATCACTTACAAGGAAGTTAAGCAACACTGGGAAGGTTCACAACTTACACACCCGACCGCTTGGGAACTTCATGAGAAAAAATATGGAAATATGTTTGAATCACATTTAAGTAGGGATATCTCGCCCACGGTATGCCAGTATACCTTATCCAGCAGCCCTGGAAACTGACTAGGATTCGATGGCCCAATCATCCGTTAATCCGAAAGGGAATCCAAAATTCAAATAATTAAAGAAACGTACACTAGAAAAACCCGAGCAGAAATTTGTCAGGGCTCAAGTAAGGCCTTGATCAGATTTGCCCCAAGCCGGATCAGGCATTCCCGAGCAGAAATTAGTTAGGGAAAACCTGAATACAGTCAGAGCGTGATCAGGGCCTGGTCAGTCCTACAAGGGCAATCCCTATTAGGGCAATCTGATGTGGGCCTGTTCCGGGCCTGATTTAGAATACCCTTTTACTGTTAACCTTATTTGAATATATCCGGCCCTGATCAGGTTTTTTGTATTTGACTCCTAGCTGAAATTTCAATTGGTTAAAATTCACTAAAGTATTATCCATTTTAGAAATATATAGTTAAAACCGTTTCACCCAATCAGGCAGCCCTACCAATGCCTGATCCGGCTTGGGGCAAATCTGATCAGGGCCTTACTTGAGCCCTGACAAATTTCTGCTCGGGTTGGTAGGGCTGCCTGATTGGGTCCTGATCATGAGTGTAACGCTTTTGCCCTATCAGGTCCTGATTGGGATTACCAGATCAGACCCTGATTGGGATAATCGGATCAGGCCCTGATTGGGATATCCTGACCAGACCCTGATATATATTTATATATTATATACATAAATTAATCATTAAAATAAAAAAATTACAATGGAAAAAATTAAAACATACATACCACCTTAATGACTATTATTATAGTCTTTCAGCCGAGAAGCTATAACTAAAATATACATGAAACTATTTTAACTATATATTTCTAAAATGGATAATACTCTAGTGAATTTTAACCAATTGAAATTTCAGCTAAGGGTCAAATACGAAAAACCTGATCAGGGCCGGATATATTCAAATAAGGTTAACCCTAAAAGGGTATTCTAAATCAGGCCCGGAACAGCCCCACATCAGATTGCCCTAATAGGGATTGCCCTTGTAGGACTGACCAGGCCCTGATCACGCCCTGACTGTATTCAGGTTTTCCCTAACTAATTTCTGCTCGGGAACAAAGCAAACCAAATCCGGAATAATCAAATATCGATCCTTGGCTACCGTACCAGGACACGGGTAGGAAACAGGAATGTCAGAACTCTGATGGAAACATCGAGGTTAGCACAAGTTGAGAAAGTAATGGAAGAATATAACATCGAGATACTAGGACTCAGTGAAGTAAGATGGAAAACAGCGGAGAGCTAACAACAAGTAAAGGAAATTACATCATGTTCTCTGATAAATCCAACACACATGAACCAGGCGTAGCAATATTAACAACACCTAATGCAAAGAAAGCACTTCTCGAATGGAAACCAATCAGTAGCAGAATAATAACAGCAAGATTCCAATCGAAAATTAGAAATACAACGATCATACAGTGCTATGCACCTACCGAAGAAGCTCATGATGTGACAAAAGATGAATTCTACGCACAGCTCCAAGCAACACTGGCTAGTGCACACCGAAGTGACATAAAAATAATACAAGGTGATTTCAATGCCAAAATCGGAACCGACAACACCGGAATGAAATCAGTCATGGGCAAACATGCACTAGAATCAACACGTAACAATAATGGAGACAGGCGCATCGATTGTTGTGTCACAAATCAACTATTCATAGGAGGCAGCAAGTTCCCACACAAGAACATACCATAATACAATTGGACATCACCAAATGGAAGAACCAAGAACCAATTGATTGATCACGTGCTGGTGAATAAAAAGTTTGTATCCTCACTACAAGACGTCAGAGCAAAGCGAGGAGCAGACATACACAGCGACCAACAACTGGTAATTACAACATTCAAAATGAAACCAGCCGCTGTAAAATACAACAAGTCATGTCAGAGGAAATTCAACATCAACAGATTGAGCGACAAAAATACAAATAATATTTTCAAAGAATCGCTCCAGCTCAATCTACCAAACAACGAAACCACCAGCATTGATGAAAAATGGGAACAAATTAAAGAAGCTTACGTCAAAACTTCCACAAATGTGCTTGGATACAAAGACAAATCACGGAAACCATGGATTAGGGATGATACCTGGAAGAAAATTGAAGATCGTCGTCAGCTCAAGAAGCAATAGTGTCACCAGAACACAACTGAGATCCGCAGCAAATATGAAAGTACAGCAAAACAAGTTAAAAAGATGGCAAGGAATGATCGCAGAAGATATACTGAAAGCATTCTCAAGACTGCAAAAACAGCAGCAGCTAATAGAAATGTACGCGCACACTACACAAATGCGTGAGAAAGGTCACCAACAAATATACAAACACTTCTCCAATAAAGGATGAATCTGGTCGAACCCTCACAACACATGAACAATAGCTAAATAGATGGAAAGAATACTTTGAAGACAACTACCAGCAACATGAAGATAATTTGCAGTCTCCGGATGACAACTATAACGAAACTATCAGCACCCATCTACCAACGAAACGGGAAGTTAGAGATGCCATACAGAAACTCAAGAATAACAAATCTGCTGGTACCGATAATATATCAGCAGAATTACTCAAAGCAGATGTAAACACAACAGCAGAAGCTCTAACACCACTATTAGCTGATGTATATGGAACAAAGGTAAAATACCAACCAAATGGAAAAAGGGTTTAACCATAACAATTCCAAAGAAAGGTGATCTAAGAGGATGCAAAAATTAGAGAGGCATATCTCTGCTCAACACAATAATGAAAATACTAGCGATGATCATTCTCGAAAGAATATCTCCATCGATTAACATGAAACTAAGAAATGAACAAGCCGGCTTTAGACCAGGAAGAAGCTATACCGATCAAATCAACACAATCCGTATCATCATAGAGTAATCAAACGAATGGAATTCACCATTGTATCTCCTCTTCGTGGACTTCGAATGCGCCTTCAACTCAATCAACAGAAGCGCGATATGGAAGACACTTTGTGAAATGGACGTCCCGAAGAAAATAGTTGATCTAATCAAAGAAATGTATCGGGATGCTGGAAACAGAATACAATACAAAGGACAGCAAAGTGATAAATACTACAACCACCGAGGAGTGAGACAAGGCTGTGTACTATCCCCGCTACTATTCCTAATAGTACTAGATAGTATCATGAGAAAGCTCGATGATGCAAGTCCAAATGGAATCCAATGGAACACAACAAGAAGACTCAATGATCTAGATTACGCAGATGACATCTGTCTACTTACACACACACATACGGACATGCAGCAGAAAATACAGAAGCTATCAACCCTTGCACATGAAGTCGGTCTCAACATTAATATCAGAAAAACAAAGGCTATGAGATTGAACACCAAAACGATAACACCAATTACCATCAACAATACACAAGTGGACGAAGTTGACAAATTTGTGTACCTTGGTTGTACAGTAGCAAAAACAGGCGGGACTGAAAAAGATATCAGTCAGCGTATTATCAAAGCCAGAAATACGTTTAATATGCTTCACAAGCTTCTGGAATGCATCCGTCCTGTCAAGAAAAACAAAGCTACGAATGTTCAATGCATGTGTTAAGTCAGTACTGTTGTATGGGTGTGAAACATGGAAATATACAAGAAAGATCACAAATCAACTACAGGTGTTTGTGAACAAATGCCTGAGAAGACTGATCAAATGCTTCTGGCCGAACACCATCAGTAACCAGGAACTTCTACGGCAGACAGAGCAGTTAGACATTGAGACCCGAGATAAAACAATGAAAATGGAGATGGATAGGACACACACTGAGAAAATCAGCCGAAGATATAACAAGGATATCCCTAGAGGGGAATCCACAAGGTAAAAGGAGAGTTGGAAGACCACCCATGACATGGAAGAAACGGTGCTAGCTGAAGCGAAACAAATTGGCATGGAATGAACTGAAAGCGATTGCCCCCAACAGAGTTAGATGGTCCAATCTAGTAGACGCCCTATGCTAAATCGAGATAGAGGAAAAAAATAAAAGTTTGAGGTCTATATACAAACCCCGGAACATGCCAGCACAACCACCGTGAATTTCGTCTCATTAATTCCCTTATAAACATAACAAATATTACAAAAAACAGAAACAAAAGAAAACTAAAAACACAAAATATGTGAATAAAAGTAGAACAAAATTGTATTTAAGATTTTTTTTTCTATTTATATTTTTTATATCATTTCTTTTCTGAATTAAAAAATTTAAATTATTTGACCTTTTGTATTTCGAACCAATCGAAAAACTTTAAACAAATTCAATAAAAGATATTGAAAATGAAAATTGTTAACAGACTATTGATATTCTGGACTGTAAAAATATACTGCATTAAAAAAATAATGTTTGGTTTTCAGGAAGTATATTTTAGTAACGTAAGGTCGTCGAACACGATCCATCTTACACTTTTCATGATTTTCTTTTTTGACTTTTCTGTTAGAAACAAGAAATTCATTTTGTTCCATTTCTATGAAATTTCCAAATATTTTTTTTTGCTTTGTTTATTATTCAAAATATTTACTTTCTATTTATTCAACCTAAAATCAATAATAAATAAATTTAATTTAAGAAAATAGTATAAATTTAAACATGACAATATAAATGACCAGAAATAAATACATAAAATAAAATATTGACAATCTTAAGTAGAGCAAATTTACAATAATTTTTTATAGTTTGTTTGATTTTTCTTACATAATAATATTTCCAGGAAAAAATTTTTCCATAGAAAATCGTAGATTTTTTGATAATTGCTTAAATAAAAACAAAACATCTTTTAATTTTTAAAATATTCAAAAAAGAAATAACAATTTAATTTATCGGGTCATTGTTTTTTTTAAATCCAAATTGTACAATTATCATTTTAACGAACGTCATTGTTTTCAGATAAACCAAAAATAAAAATATAAAATGCAAAAATTAAACTACATACAAACAACCGACCTGACGTCAGAATTTCTACAAAACTGCGCCCGTTCGTCACTGATTCTCGCAATTGAAGTGTGTTGCGATATTTTGTTTATATTAAAATCAACCTAATTTCCTGTTTACATGATTGATTTGTTTGAAGAAAAGAAATGTTACTGATTTAAATTTATCTTAACTTGTGTTGAAAAACAAATATGATCGGGTCGTCTTGAAATTTCCTAGTAAAACCTTAAACAAAAATAAAAATTTGTCGTATACATATTATAAACAAATTGTTTATTATTCATCTTGGAATTTTTATTTGTTATTTTAATTGTAGGTCAATTTTACTATAATTTATTCGATGGATGATCTATTGAAGCAATCATTTTTGTAATAATATTGAAGTTTTTTCTAGAAATATGGTAATGATGAGGACAGACGATTGGGTAACAATAAACTAGGTGTCACCATTTGCTTTTTTGAATTAATGGTTCTTGTAGTTTGAAGAAGTTTAGTCCGAGCAAATTGATTTCATTATACTTTGGGTTATTTGAAGTGCTACCTGTGGTTGTTCAATAAACAATTTCAAGCCGATATTAACCCAGCAGTTGAGAAAAAACATGATCCTATCAAACGTTTTTGTAGTTTAGCGCTTATATCCCAACTGTTACTATTTTACGGTTAGAAAACAGCAAAAGGACGAAAACAAATTTTCGACCGTGATGGTCATGCGTTGAAACGGTGCGTCAGTTACGCGTTTAGAATTATGAATTAATATTTTGTAGTTAACCAACAGTTTTTTTAAGGATAAAAAACTTCGAATTGCAGTAATATAAACTGTTTTGAACTTCAAGACGGCAAACTAGTTTTTTGTATATGGCACAAAGTACAAAAAATTTCTAACTAATAATATTATCTAAAATTTTATTATGTTACTAATAAATCTTTAAAATATAAAAAGAGAAAGAAAATAAGGTACGAAATCACCCTTTTTGAAAACTTAAAATTGCAAAAATCATCTAAAATTATAAATATGTTTCGTCGGTGTAATATTTTAATATAGCCTTAGTACCTTTCAAACAAAAGAAAAAATAGTAAAATCGGTTAACCCGTTCGAGCACAATTTAACTTTCATTTTTGCTTGTCACTAAATTTCTTAACATATTTCGAAACACCCTGTGTCAAAACTAGTGTAAAAATAAAAAGTCGGGTCAGGTGCGAATATAACTCACACGCCGAGGGTTTCGTGTATATAATAATATGAAAAAACAGTATTTGCTAATATAGTTTTCCGTTGGGTTGAATTTTTCCCATAGCTGTTTATGGTGGTAAGGCAACATTTTTTTAATTTAATTCGTTTATTAGTCAAACATTAATACAGTTTTTCTCGAAATCATTGAAATTTAATAGAATTCGTATACCGATAACAAACGGTTACAATTCTTGGACCATAAAGATTACTAGATTGCAATGGAAAAATTGCTGAAATTCAAAATTAGATTCAAAATTTTTGAATCTAAATCAAATTTAAATTTTGTATAAACTTTGAAAAAAAAATATTTTGTGCAAGTAACCTCTGACAAGAAGTTTGTTATTTTTTCAAAATAATTGTATAACTATGACAACAAATAATAACAAGTATTTTGAATAGCTAATGAAATTTGGATTTGAAAGGTTGCTTTGATAGATATTTCTATTTTTATAGAATTTAAACAAATACAAATGTTTTTTACTTTTTTGGACGTAACTATGACAAAGAAATATATGGTTAAAAAGTGACACTTTAAGGCCGCAAATCACGGTAATAAAGTAACACTTTAATATGTAGGCGAATACAAATTTGTTTTTATTCGCCTACATATTAAGATGTTACTTTATACTGTGATTTGTGGCCTTGAAGAGTCTTTTTTTAACTATATATTATGTTGTCATAGCTACGTCCAAAAAAGTAAAAAACATTGTTTAAATTCTATAAAAATAGAAATTTCTATCAAAGCAATCTTGCAATTCCAAATTTCATAATCCAATGAAAAAAATTGTTATTTTTGTTGTCATAGTTATAAAATTTGTTTGAATAAAATAATAAATATTTTGGTCAAAGATTGTTTTTTTAACAAATTTTTTATTTCAAAATTTATAAAAAATTTAATTTTGATTATTTTCACGCGAAGAGAGAGAAAATAAAGAAAAAAAGTTGCGAGCATATCTTATTATTCTTTGTATCATGATGCACGTGTAAAAATTTGGGTATTATTTTCAATAACTTGATTCCTATAAAAGCTATTAATATAAACCAGGAGGGCCCGGCGTGCTTCGCTACCCTTATAAATGAAGTTTTTGCGTAGACATTTTGTTGACGTAGAAGCAATGGTTTCAAAAAGTGGTAATGAGAAATGCTAGCATATAATTTTTAATTTTTCTTTTTAAATATATGAATGAAAAATAATCAGAACTCTAGCTGATGAGTTCGGATATATGAAAAATTAGCGATCAAATAAGTTAGAGATCAAATAAGCTTAGTTGAAAACATATTTGATCGTTAATTTTTCATATATCCGAACTGATCAGCTAGAGTTCTGATTATTTTTCATTCATATATTTAAAAAGAAAAATTAAAAATTATATGCTAGCATTTCTCATTACCACTTTTTGAAATCATTACTTCTACGTCAACAAAATGTCTACGCAAAAACTTTATTTATAAGCGTAGCGAAGCACGCCGGGCCCTCCTATATCTATTATCAAGAGATGCACTACGTATATCAACACTCATACCATTATCACATCGACGATACAAAGGATAACCATTCACAGATTCTTTAGTATTTTCAGAAAAAGGTTTTGGAAAATTCTTTCTAATTTTACTATCTCTCATACAAACATAATTGGGATTTAGAGCACCACATGGTCCATGCATCATATGATGTTGCACATATTCATGTAATTTAGGAAAAAGAATAGGATCAGAGATTTCAGTACATACAAATTTATTAATCATTTCATTTCCATCAATTCTATCTTCATCTGACAAATTTAACAAACACATAAGGCAGGAATTAAAGCACCAGTACGATGATAAAAAATATTATGAATTTTAAAATGATAAATACCACGTGCAATTCAATTCTTCATTCACAATATTCATTTCACCATTAACACCATTCATGACACCATTCATTTATGAAGAAAAAACAGAACAAAATTTTCACATTCATTCACTTACATAAGAAGACTAAAAAATTAGTGAAGGAATTGTAATTTGCTAAATTTGGTAAATAAACTTATAAATTACATAAGCATTTATTATTGTCTGTATAAAATCTCTACTTACATAACTCCTTACCTAACTCCTTACCTTACCTAACACCTTACTTTACCTAACTCCTTACCTTACCTAACTACTTACCTGACTCCTCACCTTACTTAACTCCTTACCTGAACTAACTCCTTACCCAACTTCTTACCTTACCTAACTCCTTACCTTACTTAACTCCTTACCTTACCTAACTACTTACCCGACTCCTTACGTTACCTAACTCCTTACCTTACCTAACTACTTACCTAACTACTTACCTAACTCCCTACCTTACCTAGCGCCTAACCTTACCTAACGCCTTACATTACCTAACTACTTACCTAACTCGTTACCTCATCTAACTTCTTACCTTACCTAGCTACTCACCCAACTCCTTACCTTACCTAACTCCTTACCTTACCTAGCTCCTTACCTTACCTAACTCCTTACCCTACCTAACTCCTTACCTTACCTTACTACTTACCTACTTTATTTAAAAAATCAATATAGGGTCCGCGTTGAACCGCGAACCTTTCTCACAACCCACTACATCGACAATGACAACGAAACGTTTTTTATGTTCTAGCTAAAATACATTTTTCATATTATGCTTAATATATTCTTTTTAGATAATGCAGTTGTTTCAGTCAAATCGAACACGGCTATTATGAAATATTTCTCTATAGCAGGCTACAGACCTACAATCAATTTGTCAATCAATTCGAAAACGAAAATAAACGAAATAAAATTTAGTGTAAAAATCCCCTAAATTTTATTTCGTTTATTTTCGTTTTTAATTAATTGACAAATTGATTGACAAATTGATTGAAGGTCTGTAGCCTGCTTATCTTGTTTTGCACAGAAAGAACAAATCAATTTTATGAATTGTTTCTTTAATTTCTAATCAATAGAAAATATCTAAAAACAAAGAAAAATAATAATTAAATCAAAGAAAATCAAAGAAAAATAATAATAATAAAAAAACAAAGAAAAATAATACGTCTATCCTCTCCGAAAGCAATGCATAAGCTAAATTGAAATTTGAAAAGAAAATATAAAATACTAAATAATAATAAAAAAAAAACAAAGAAAAGACTTGCGCAAGTCCATTTAATATTGTATAGCGGGGTCGTTAAATTCAAAAATACGTTTTAATTCGTCTATAATTTTTTTTATTTATGATCCAATTTGTGTGAAAAATCTTTAAAATCTAAGTTACACTAATATCAGTTAGCAGTGAAAATTTGAAATGAATCCATCTTCGAATAAAAAAGCCTTAGGCTCCTCAAAATTTTTCGTTAGCGTATTAATATATAAGATTTTTGTATTGATTTTACATATAATGAAGTTCATAAAGATCTTTTCATAAGTTTTATTATAAAGTTAATATAAAACTTGTATTAAAGACAGTTTAATATATTTTTCGTAATATCAATATAGCTTTAATATTAATTTGAAACAATTTCTGATTATTTGTATACTAGTGCAAAATATTAATAAAATTTATACAAAAATAAAATTAATTTAATACCAAATATTTGTTTGCACTAAATACAATGTTATACTTATAAATTGTTTTTGTTACAACCGTGTTTATAAACGCGGGGTATAAAATAAATAAAATAACTTATTTTTCATATATGTTCCCAACGATATTTTTAATACATTTAAGATATAAACTATCCTAACTTCTAAAGACAACAGAAATTTATTTAGTTTTCACTATAAATCGAATACATGTCGACAAACAAGTGAATGCATCAGCTTACTTTAATAATTTTTGTAACAGTGCGAATAATTTTTTTTTTTTAAATAGTGTTAAATTTAGTGCCTCTATAAAGTTTGAACTTTGAATATACGGTTTAATACAAATTAAACGTCAAGAGCTCAGGACAACATTGTTACATATGGACACCGAGATAAATATAGGTAATTCGCTAATTAGCTTGTAAATTCAAATAGCATACTAAATTCTCGTTTTTTAAATATATCTAGATTGGGACACCTAAACCTTATCATTGATAAAATTAAAGAGACTGTAGCCACCATCTCTAGCTGGATACCCTCAATTTCATCGTATAACAGACGAACCAAGTCGTTATTAATTTACTACTTCATTAAAAGGTAAGAAATTTTTAATCTAGTACAAGTTTGGTTTAATAGGTAAACTAAATAAAATAATAATAATATAATATGGCTATTTGATTAATAAAAATTAACTAAATAAATTTTTTTGTGGTGAAAATTAAAAGGGAGAAACATTTTTTAAATTAATTTTGTTAAAATAAAAATTTTCACGAAAAGTTCAAAATTTGGTTTTTATCATTTATTAATTATAAGATAATTATTGGCTTTTTAAGAAAAATTACATCGAAGCTATAAACGTTTAGACTACATCTAAAAATAAAATTTTTAATTTTTTTTAAATTGTAGTATTAATTTTCTTTTTTCTTTCGTTTTACTATTTAAATTTTAAAATATTTAGGCAAATTTACCGAACCAAGGATATATTGGGAGGTGGAGTGGAAAGACACCTTAAACTGTTGCTTTATGAAAGACGAAAGCAGAAGAAGAACTTCACATAATTTGTCATTTATTGATTTATAGGACCTACTGTTTAAATCACATTTCATTTTTTTATATTAAATAAATTAAAATGATCAGTTTAATATGATAATAAAGATGTAAATGATAATATATTCTATATGATAATATGTATGTGAAAGTAAATATTATAATAATATGTATATTATGAAATGCATGTTAATTATGTGATTCAAATAAATGTGTAAGTAATAAACAAAATAAATGTGTAGAGGTAATAAACGAAATAAATGCAACTTTACAATCAATTAAAAAATGCAAATCTTTTATTCTTTTAATCCAATCATGTATTCTCAACAGATATAAATGTAATCTACTTCTCTATTAAATCAATCACTTTTATTTATTGAGTTAATAAATTTTCTATATGGATTATTAATAACAATTTCATACTATAATTGATTATAAATAACAAAAATGTATATAATTTAATAAACCAAACTTATAAATTCATTTAATAAATTTTTTATTATCAAATGTATAACTCATTATTATGAAAGTATTCTATATTAATTGATATTAGTTTAATACTTAGTTTTATCTACGTTTTAATAGGATATTATATATACAATCAATAAACTTTGGTATGAATTTTTATAAATAGTCAATATATTAATTTTATAACATTTTGGATATGGACTTATATGAATACCTAAAATTGATCAATTTTATACTATTTTTTTTTTCAACCGTGTGTATATGATGCACGGACGTAAGCCATTTTGGACTGAATGTGGGTGCAAATCTCGGCTGGTGCCTCTATTGCAAACTCCACATACGACCAAAATCCTTAGCTTTACGACGTAGCATCGTAATTTCTATTATAAATCTG
Organism: Diogma glabrata; assembly: GCA_963693315.1. NCBI lineage: Eukaryota > Metazoa > Arthropoda > Insecta > Diptera > Cylindrotomidae > Diogma > Diogma glabrata. The sequence goes on from OY856187.1 coordinate 177,704,119, forward strand.
ATGATTTTGAAGTACTTGAAGTCCGTTTAAATAGAAGACGTTTAAATAAAATTGTTCTATCAAAATAATAATGCAAAATTAACAATCACCAATAAATAGCATGTGGTTTTTTCGAACGTACACCTTCATTTTTGAAAAAAATTAAGAAAAATACTTTAAATTTCAACGAAAGCTAGAAATCACACTGTTTTCATTTCCGGTGCTAATGTATCCTTAAAATATGCTACTCATAAGATCGAATTAAAAAAAATTACCACAATTTTACAATCATAGCACTGCCAACTTCAAAGAAAATATATGAACATCGATTTTATTTTCCCTTTCTACATTTCCATATTATATAAAAAACGAATGGTATCAAAATACATCTAACGCAACTCCACCTTTTTATTTACGAATAAAAATTCAAACTATAAAACACCACAAACCTATATTTTTAAATTAAAATTTCAAATAAAGCATTAACTGGACCGTTTTACTAATTTCAAGAAAATTTAAATTTGGCTAACCACCATCAACGAAAAAGCATTCAAATTCACCACAACTGCCAGAGCGATTGAAAATTCAATAAGAAAACCAAAATTCTAAAATACATAATTGTAAATCAAAACATCCGTTAAATAAAGAAAATATTATATGTATTTACAGCTATCTAAACCGTTAGATAATCGGTCAGTTTTCTTTTTTATATTAATCCTATTGATTGTCAAATTTGAATTCAAATATGTTAATGAAAACTTTTGCTTAAGAAGCAAAAACAAAGCAAACAGTTCAAACAAAAAATTTGAATATTGCCTATAAAATCGACTTCAATTTTGTTTTTAGTTTGGGTATCATTAAGATTATTATTTATCGTTTTATACAATTAAACGGAAATATGTAAGTTTGTGGAGAAATGTATGCTTGACAAAAGTAAAAATATGTTAAATGTAAGGAGTCGTCAGTTATTGCCGTTTCCCAAGATGCGTATAGATCTCCAAGATGATTATATATATTTTTTCTCTCATACATTTCTGAAATGCAAACTAGTTTTGGCTTACTTTAGCTTGGTGTTAGATTGCTAAAAATAGTATTGATTAAAATATAAATATATTACTATTTCTTATTAGTATGTATCATTATAATTAAGTTTTTATTAGTATTCAGTACATACAACATGATCCATTAAAATTTGCTACTTTGTTGCAAATAGACAAAACAAAATTTGTTCCATAAGATCGAGCATATTTAATAACTTATTTCAAACTAGAAGGTGCCTCAACGGCGATGCGCGTGCTTTTTAAATAAAAGTTGGAGTTATTTTTTGTTGGAGTAATTTTTTTTTTAAACTGAAAGAGCAGACCAACATGCATAACGCTGATGTTTGAGACTAATCGAATAGCCGGTCAAAGAATGCCAGCATTTTTAGTTAATATTTTCGTTTTCGTGGGTTTGTCAATTTGTGCACTGAAAAAAAATTAAAGTAATGACAACCTCATCTCGAAATTGGCAGTTTATTATTCAAACAAAGAAAAAATATTTGCAAACAATTTCACCGTGATTGGGTCAACTACACGTTAACATTTTCCTGACAACAGAATGAGCTGTTGATTTAAAATATGAAGTGTTACATGTACATCCAATGTAACAGTAGATGAATAAAGTTAATAACTATTTCCATGAAAAACATTTTCTTTGGCCGTATGTCATGAATTTTTCATTTTAAAATTGAAGTATTTGATATTAATTGTACTATATTTTATTTTCACATAAATATTACGTGTGATTGTATCAACTGTACATCGTTCTATAACAGTACAGTGGTTGAAACAATTTCTGCCATATCTGCTTGCACGGTGAGGTTGAGACAACTGGTTTTTTTTCAGTGTGGTCATCGTCTTATTTCGACCTTCCTTCCAGCGTTTAAAAAAAAATTGGACAAAATAATAATAAGCCTAATTTTTTGACATATTTGCATATTTTTTATAGATCCCTTGCATTAACAATTTGTAAATCCCTTGAAACAACAATAATAATTTTAAAAGTAATGGGAAAACATGTATTTATTTATTTATTTATTTACTTACTTATTTATTTATTTATTTATTTATTTATTTATTTACTTGCTTATTTATTTATTTGTCTATTTATTTTGAAGTTTTTGTTGAAAATTATAGAAGATATACCGAAACATTATTATGGAAATTATAGACAAAACTTCGATTTTTAAAGGTAAGGCGGTATGAAATAAAATGTTTTATTTGAATTTCCGGCAAAGAAATATTTGACGTGGGGGCAAAATTATTTTTTGATAAATAATCGTCTAAAGAACTAGTCTTTAGGGGACGAATAAAAATTCGCATTTTCATCCCAGTACTTTTTTAATGGCTAAGACAAAAAAAATAATTCAAAAGTCGTTTTTTTTTAACATTTTTGCCAGTAAAAAAGTAACGGGATAATTGTATTTGAAAAAAAGTTGCACATTTACTCACCTAGTCTTAAGCTATTTGGGGGATAAAAAACGGATTGACAGTGGTCAACTACTAAAACACAGTTCAATTTTAAAAGAAATAAGTTCAAAAAAACACTTTTCAAATATTCCTACGGCTATCGCTAATCGAAATTCAAGCTAGAAAAAAATCGGTTGCCATTTTTCCGATTTATTTTCTTCGCTCTTTTATTATCAGCTTGCATACCTAAACATTTTAACAATTTGAAAATTTCAAAACAGTCTAAATATGTATATATATATAATATATATATATATATATATATATATATATATATATATATATATATATATATATATATATATATATATATATATATATATATATATATATATATATATATATATATATTTATATAAATATATATATATATATATATATATATATATATATATATATATATATATATATATATATATATATATATATATATATATATATATATATATATATATATATATATATATATATATATATATATATGTGTAAATATATCTTATATATATAAAAATCACGTGTCACGATGTTTGTCCGCGATAAACAACAACCAACGCAACAACCTAACCAATCTTAATAAAATTGTGTTCAGTGTGTGTATAATGGTCCAACTTGAGAGATAGGATAGTTTTTATTTTGATTAAACGCCTAAATATTTTTTAATTACGAATTAAATGTTAAATATGGATAGTTCATAAGCAAACTTTCAGATGGCGGCATAAATTAATTAATTTACTGTCAAACCTGCTTTATCGACTTTTCAATCATCCATGTAGGGCCCATATAGACTATCATATGTTATTGAGCGATTATTTTGTTCCGGTATTTGCTGCAATGGCACTGCAAAAAGGGGAAAAGAAACGAAATTCAATAAAATTTATATGGGATTTCATACAAAACACAACTTGAATAATTTTAAAAATTATCTATGAAATTTATCATTTTGCTACAATTAAATAATTTAAATTTCTTTTGGCGCTGCAAAAGGGGGAAAAGAGAATAAATTCAATAAAATTTATATGGGATTTCATTCAAAACACAACTTGAATAATTTTAAAAATTATCTATGAAATTTCTCATTTTACTACAATTAAATAATTTAAGTTTCTTTATGTACTATTACTGACAATTACTGACAATATTGAGCATCTTATATACATAAAAATCACTCGTCACGATGTTTATCCGCGATAAACTCCGCAACAACGTAACCAATCTTAATAAAATTGTGTTCAGTGTGTGTATAATGGTCCAACTTGAGAGATAGGATAGTTTTTATTTTGATTAAATTCCTAAATATTTTTTAATTGCGAATTAAATGTTCAATACGGATGGTTCATAAGCCTACTTTCAGATGGCAGCGTAAATCAATTTATTCAATTCATAGTAAACTTCAACATCTGTATAAAGCCGTGCATTCACATACAACAGAAACAGAAACCGAAACTGAAACTGAAAATTTTCAGTTTCTGTTTCTGTTTCTAATTTGGTTGACGGTGGTGAATAATATCAGAAACAGTATCGAAACCTGTAAAAAAAATTAATGTATTGGTTCTTATAAAGTTTGAATAAAAATAATGTGGTTTTCTTTCTTTTCACTTTTCTAAATCAATTTATAAATTAGGATCTGAAAAGAACAAAAAACAAAAATTGATGTGAAATATGGTTTTATTAGTAATATTAAATGGCGGTTGTCTACTTATAAATTTGAAAAATTTCTGCAATATTCTGCAATTGCGTATTGAAATATTTATAAAAGATTCAATTAATTTGTAAATAAAATAATTTTGTTTTATTCATTCATATTCGTTTTCAATTTAAATTACTTCATTTTAGAGAAAAGCGTCTTCGTTTTTTTCTATGATGCATCTTTTTTCATCCGCCCAATGAAATATAGTATTTTACTTTTAATAAATCCAT